>CAUYRT010037690.1:0-22660 GCA_963574885.1 Lepilemur ruficaudatus
GCATATCTTTCCCTAAATTTGTAATTTGCTTTTCACTTGGATTTGCATTTTTTCTTCTATCCCGACAAAAGTTTTTTTCTGCTTTTATATAATAAAATGACACTCATTTCTCAGATATAACTTCTAGATTTTTTTAAATCAAATTTGGTAGGGCTATCCCATTCCTACTATTTGAAAAAAAAATGCCTATTTTTAAATTCTAGTACTGCTATAGTTCTTTCCTTAATTCTTCTTTGAATGGTTTTAACTGACATTTATTTTGGAGCAAAAATGAGAAAGGGAGTCTAATTTTTTATTCTTATTTTTTGGAATAAATGGTTAACCCATTCTACCAATCTATCCTTTAATACCTATATTCCCACTACTGCTTATTTTAAATGTGCTTTCTTGTATTATAAATTCTAGGCAGTTCAGACTACTCTGCTCCATTGGCCCATTTCTCTACACTTGTGTCAGCATCATATAGTTTTAGAAACTCATCCTAAAAATATTACCTGAATCCAGTCCAGGCTGACCCCAGCCCTGCCCTCCCACCACTCCCAGCACTAGTGCTGTCCCTCCTCTCTGTTCTCTCTGGCTGTGCACCTATGAGGGTCAGGAAGCATCAGGAAGGCCCAGAAAAAAGGAGTGGGGTGGGGTGTTGAGTAGCAACTATTTCTGAATCTGAAAGAGTCTCAGATCTATTTATTGGCTGACCTTGGGCGGGGGCGGGGGGGGAGAGAGAGAGAGAGTGAGAGAGTGTGTATGTTTGTATGTTTAACTGACTTTGGGTCAGTGAGGGTTCAACAAGAGAAAAAGAACCAATAGGATGTGTACATATTGAAAGAATGATTGCAAGGAATTGGCTTACATGATTGTAGGGGAAGGCTGTCAGGCTGGAATTCTTGGGCAGAAGCCCAAGCTGCTGTCCACAGGTGGAATTTCCTTTTTCTATCAGGGAAGTCTCAGCTCTGCTCCTAGGGCCTTTCCATTTATTGAATCAGGTTCGCTCATATTATACAGGATAATCTTCCAACTGATTATTCTTTAATCACATCTACAAAACACCTTCACAGCAACACCTGGATTAGCGTTTGGTTGAGTAACTGGAAGCTATAGTCTAGCCAAGTTGACCGTCACAGAAGTGGTTATCATTGAGGTATAATTGACATGCAATAAAGTATTATTATAAGGTTTGGTAAGTTTTAACAAATGTATATAACTTTGAAATGATCACCACAAGCGAGATAATGAATATGTCCATCACCCCAAAAGGGAGTGCCTTCCCTTCTGCCCCTCCATTGATTCTCAAGCAACAACTGATGGGTTTTTCTGCCACTGTAGATTAGTTTCCATATTCTATTTAAATGGAATCATATAGTAGACAATTTTTCAGTTTCAGTAAAGACATAATAGAAATCTTGAAGATACTGAACTCATATTTAAAATAAAGACATGTTAATTCCTGTTACTCTGGTTTTCTTTTATGTGCCTATCCAGAATTTTAGTTTTATTTATATTTTGGCATGATTATCCCTAAACAACTTATCTTTTAAAATTGTTATCACAAATAGGAACTTTTATTTCTTTTGTTATATATTAATAAATAATAATTATTAATATAATATATTAATATATTATAATGTTTTTTACTTTATATACGTGGATTGACACTGAATATATTCTTCTGTGATATGAATTTATTCACTATAATTGTTTAAGCATTACATCCGTATTGATGTGTGCAGCTGTAGTTCATTCATTTATATATATACCATATTGATATGTCCATTTTGCTCTTGATGGCTATTTGGGCAATTTCTGGCTTTTTTATTTCTTTGAACATTCATAGTTTTAAGATTTTAATAGCTTACATGAGCGGACTATAAAAAGTCCCTGGAAAAATGGAATTAAAAGATAAAAATAAAAAACATAAACTTTATTTCTCAGCATAAGCTCCATCAAGTCCAAGACACTTTTGTAAACAATGATACCAGCAATTTTTATTGCATCCCTAAAGAACAGAGAGTCCTAAGAATTTAATCATGTCAATGTGGTCTTTTTTACATTATTAACTGAAAAAAAACAGATGGTCTTTAAATATTTAAGATTAGGAAACAAAAAGAAGTCAGAAGGAACCAAATGAGAAGGTGGATGCTTAATGATTTTCCACTGAAACTCTCACAAAGTTGCCCATCTTTGATGAAAGGAATGAGTAGGATCATTGTCTTGGTGGAGAAGGACTCTGTGGTGAAGCTTGCCCGATTGTTTTTCTGCTAAAGCTTTGGCTAACTTTCTCAAAACACTCTCATAATAAGCAGCTATTATTGTTCTTTGGCCCTCCAGAAAGTCAACAAGCAAAATGCCTTGAGCATCCCAAAAGAACCGTTGTTCTGACCTTTGCTCTTGACTGGTCTGCTTGTGCTTTGACTGGACCACTTGTACTTCTTGGTTGTATGTTGTCTTCAAGATTGTGCTGGTAAAGCCATGTTTCACCTCCTGTTACAGTTCTTCAAAGAAATGCTTCAGGATCTTGATCCCACATGTTTAAAATTTCCGTTGAAAGCTCTGCTTTTGTCTGCAGCTGATCTGGGCACAGTGGTTTTGGCACCCATCAAGTGGAAAATTTGCTCAAGTTTAATTTTTCAGTCAGAATTGTGTAAGCTAAAGTAATTGAGATGTCTATGGTGTTGGCTATTGTTTCTGCTGTTAACTGCTGTTAACCATTGGTCCTCTTCAATTAGGCCATAAACAAGATTAATTTTTTTTCTCAAATTGATGTGGATGGTCTGCTGATGCAGGCTTCATCTTCAACACTGTCTTGTCCCTTCTTAGAATGTGTTATCCATTTGTAAGCTGCTGATGCATTTGGAGCATTGTCCCCACAAACATTTTATAAAGCATTAATGATTTCAACATTCTACCCAATAGCTACCATAAATTTGATGTTTGTTCTTGCTTAAATTTTATCAGAATTCATGTAGCTGTGTTAGGGGCCCTTTTCAGACGAGATTGGGTGCATTCAGGTGGTATGGCCGTAGACAGGGGAGCTCTTTTCAAACTGATGTCTTATCTTTCTTAGTGCTTCAAACTAGATCCAGTTCAGACCTGTTATATATAATAAGTTAGTATGAGTTTATTTTGGTGTAAAAAATTTGAACTTCTTGCATAGTTTTTTCATAATATGTATTTTCCACAAACTTTCTGAAGACCTCTCATATAGCTAATAATTGTGTTGTAAGATATATTTACAGGAAATGTCAATAGTTTTTGTGCTTTACAATTTTTACTTTTCCAGCAATATATGAATTTACCTCTGCTCCATATCCTCACCAACATTTGCTTGAGAACTAATTGCATTTCCTCATCTGTGAAGTACCTGTTTATATCTTTTGCACATTTTTCCTATTGTTTGATCTTTTTCTTACAATTTTTTTCTTATTATGATTAGAATTATGATTTTTCAGTTTTTGGCATTTAAACTATATTCTCCTTTTTTATTATATAAAATCCTTATTTTTAGTGTAATCGAATGTATTTTATTTTCTTTTGGCTTGTTCCTTTTAATATCTTAAATCCTTTTCTACTCAGAGACCTGTATAAATTTCACATATTTTCCTTTCATGTTAATATATTTAACCTGCTTGGATTTGGCTTTTGAATAAATTATGAGATTAGAATCCACTTTCTAATTTTTACTTAGATATCTAATTATTAAGGGGCTATTATTAAGTAAACAATCATTTTCCCAATGATCAGAAATGCTCATAGTGCAATAATTGAAGCTTCTACATATGTGAAATTCTATGTCTGGTCTCTCAATTTTCTTCTGTTGTTTATCTGTCATTCTATTTTTTTTTTTTTTGCCTATCCTATACTTTTAGCATATTATCTTAATTATTATAGCTTTAAAATCCATCTTGATGTTCAATAGGACAAGTGTTCCACCTTGCTCTTGCACAGAATGTCTGTGTTGTTCTTGCTCTTTGTTCTTTCTTGTAAATTTTATAGTAGCTTATTGAGTACCTATAGGAAGGGAGAACTTTGGGATTTTGATTAGAATTATATCAACTCCACTAGCCAGTTTGAAAAATTGATGTCTTTATGACTTTAACTTTTCTGTTTATTGTTACTGTAACAGTATAATTGAGGCTGGGTAATTTTTAAAGAAAGGAGATTTGTTTGGCTTGTGATTCTGGTGGCTGGAGAGTCCAAGATTGGGCAGCTTGTCTGGTGAGGGGTTCATGCTACTTCAACTCATGGCAGAAAGGTGAAAGGAAGAGGGCATGTGCAAAGAGATCACATGGAGAGAGAGGAAGTAAGAGAGTGTCTAGGAAGCCAGCCTTACTTTTATAACAACCCACTCTCTGCCACTCTCCAGTAACTAATCCAGTCCTGAGAGGGCAAGAACTCATTCACCTCCCCAGGAGGACATTGATTTATTCATAAGGGATCTGCCCCTACCCCTTACCTAAACACCTCCTACTAGGCTCTATGTCCCAACACTGACACATTGGGCATCAAATTTCAACATGAGTTTTGACAGGGACAAACCACATCCAAACCATAGCATCTCATAAGAACACCAGTCAGAAAAATTCTGTCATTTATGTGTTTAAACTGAATAAGCGAATAGCTGATAGCAGCAATTTCATTTCTAGGTCACTTTTCAACAGAAATGCATAATACATATGTTAGAAGATGTATACAAGAATATTCATAAAAGCAGTATTCTTAATAGGCTAAAACTAGGAATTACACAAAGGCAATCAACTGTTACCTACTGTAGTATATTCCAAAATGGAATATTACACAGTAATGAAAATGGAGGCTCTACAACCACATGCAACAATATGAATAATTCTCATAAACAAAATGTGACGAAAACAGACACAAAAAAGTATGTGTGGCATGAGTCAATTTGTAGAAAGTGCAAAAACAGCCAATACTAATCTGTGCTATTAAAATTCAAGAGAGTGGTTACTCTTGAGGAAAATAAGGTATTACCTGTAAGAAAGCACAAGGAAGGTTTCTGGGATGTTGGCAATATTATATTTCTTGACATGGGTGCTGATTGCATAGGTGTGTTCATTTTGTGAAAATTTAACAAGCTGCACACTTATGATACATACAACATTTTTCAGGAATATATGCACATGTTCAATAATTTTTTTTTAAATGGCAGACTTGCAATTTCTTTTTCAGTTTCAGATTTGCTCTGTCCAATTGTGACATAATTTTCATTCTTCCAAGTATAAGGCAGCAGATTTTATGTCTTTCATACTATACAAATAAGTGGGTCATTCTTGCAAAAGGCAACATTTTCCCCATAATCACTGTAACTAGATGATCTCTCAGAAAGCAATACAGAAAATCCTTCAACTTTAAATTAGATTTTTTTTTTAAGTTTCATGGATATTTTATTTTCTTGCTTTGTCTCTGCAAGAGTTTGCTGCCACACAGGTGTGCTAGATCAGAGAGAATGTGACTTACCTCCTTTGTAAATACAGTCAAATACAACTCAGCTGATGTCCAAGTGTCATGTTATGAGCAAGAAATTTAAATCTAAAAATATAAAATGATAAAATGGTACTGTACCTAAAATTCTTCCTGTGGCTAATTGAGGACAGAAGAGGAAATGGTGGTGTTTTCAAACAAACTTTTAACTAGGCCATATATATTTTGGCTATCTTATATTGTCCTTGGAGTTTATTGATCTTGAATCTGTGATTTTATAGATTTCATCAAATTTAGAAAAATCAATTATTATTTTTTCAAATAATTTTTTTGTTTCTTTTCTCCTTTCCTTCAATATATATCATAATGCTTGAAGTACTCACAGAACTTATTGAGGGTATTTTCATTTTTTGATATTTCATGTCTCTGTGCTCCCTTCTGGATAATTTCCATTGTTATCTCTTAGAGTTCACTAATCTTTTTATATTCCTGTACTGTTTAGTCTACCATTAAACCCATCCAGTGTATTTTTCATCTCAGTCATTGTGCTTTTCATGTCTAGAAGTTTAATTTTGATCTTTTTGTATTTTCTTACCTTTTTGAACACTGGAATTCAATTACAATTTTAATGTTCTTGTCTCCTATTTCTAAAATCTTTGTCAGTTCTAGTTCAGTTGTGATTAGTTGATTCTTTCCCCTCATTATGAATCATATTTTTCCTTCTCTTTGCATGCCTGGTAATCTTAGAATCTCAGAATAGATGCAAGCCATTCTGAATTTTACCTTGTTGGGTGCTAGAAATTTTTGTATTTCTATTAATATTCTTAAGCTTTGTACTCGCACACAGTTATCTTACTTAGAAACAGTTTTATTCTTTTGTGTCTTGGGTGTTTTTTTTTTCTTTGTTAGGTGGGACCAGAGCAGCTTTTAGTTACACCACTGAGGAAAGTTCGTTCTGAGCACTCTACCCGATTCTCTGTGAATTATGAGCTTTTCCAGTCTGGGTGGTGGCAAAGTATTCTCAGTCCTGGGTAGGAGCTTGTATGTCTTTCGTTAAGTCTTCTCTGAGGGTTCTTCCTTGGCCTCTGGTGGTTTCCTCAGATGATCTCTGCTGAACAGTTGGCAGGGATTCTCCCGGAAACTCTAAATTCTCTCCATGCAGCTCTTTCTCCGTGACTCTGTCCCGTAAACTCTAGCAGCCGTGGTCCCCACAGAATGTCAGGTGCGTCTCCTCAACACTGGGAGTCACTGGGCTCAGTCAAATCCCCCCCCGAACCTTGTACTGAACATTTTCTCAAGGTAGCAAACTGGAGCAATTGTTGGTCTCAACTAGTTTGTTTCCCATCTTTCAAGGATCTCTGTTTAATGTTGCCTGAAAAGTGTCTTGATAGCTATTGTTTTATTTATTTCTTCTATTTATTTTAAATTTTTAGTCGTTTCAGGCAGGAGTGTATTTCTGGTGCTTGTTACTCCATCTTTCTCAGAATTGAAATTAATTCTACCAACTTTTAAAATGACCATTATCCACACTTTTTATAAATAGAACTCTTTGATCCATTCCCAGTTGGTGTATCTACACAGTCATCAATCTATCTTTATGAAATAGAATTAAATTTTAAGAAATGGAATAAAGCTTTATGTTTTAAACATAAGGTAAGTACAACATGTAGATGAGATTGACTTGCCAGTCACATACTTAAAGTAGTTAGACGGTCAGAGGTTGGAATATTTCAAAGATGAAGGGAGAGTTAGTGATCTTTTAGGAATTTTAATAAAGAAAGTCCACAGAAGGGTTTCCTACTGTAGAAGTAATATCTCTTTCAGCATCACAGTTATAAAACCAATTATTGCCTTGATTGAAATATCTCATGTTCTAGTTAGCGTTGACATCTTATCAATACATATGCACATGTTTTAGAGGGCATTACACAGGGAAATATACTCTGCATTTTGATCTAAATACCATACAGGAAAAAAAATCCCAAATTCTTTGAATATTCTAGAAGCATATGGACATCTTTTTTCCTTTCTACTCTTCAGTCCCCACACTAAACTGCCCCTCAATTTATGTGGATTCTTTAATACAGATACTGCTCTATGTCACTGTCCTGCTCCACAAGCTGTTATTATCAATTGACAGGATTACTGACACAGACTCCTAACTGGTCATTACTTTGTCTTTATTTTTAATGTGGCTCTTCATGAACACTATTGAAATGCAAGCTTGAGCACATCACTCATTTTTAACCTCTGATGCGTGTCTGGTTTGAAAATGTGGTATAAAGTTGGTACTTTCTGTTTCCCCATTTTAGAATCTTAAAAACTAGGACAACAAGAAATGAAAAGACAGCCTCAATCATTACTGAAACTAAGATACATCTGAAAAATTGCACCACAAATAGGCAAAATGATTTCAGTAGAACAGAGATGTGGGAAGACTAAAAGACAACACTCAGAAAAAGCCAAATGAGAGCACTTTCCCAGGTATGTGTTACGATTCCAAATAAAAAACGGACAATTCCTTGTTCCCAACACCAGGCATTGGGTGCATAACCAGGCAACAGGAATTTCCCTGGAACTCCAATGGTTTAGTCTGAAATAGTTGGTCATTCATGCAGGCAAAATCTACTAATGAGGCCATTTTAATGTGAGCAAGTCACAAGGGGCAATCTTGGTTGGCTGGGAAGAAGTTGAGGCTAAAAATTCACAATCACATGCATAACACTCTGCCTCACAAGAATTTCTGCAGACCTTCTCAATGAACTGCCTACTTCCAGCTGATTAAGGAAAAATACTCTCATTCGAATGTGAGCAATAGATAAAAAGAGCCCAAAACAGGTCTTTCACAAAGTATTGCTAATGAAATAAAACAAAGACAACAACAGATGATTGAAGAAATTGAGACAAAATTGCTAATAAACATATTTACATCAATATGGAGGAGATAAAAATTATCACCAAATTCATCTCCTTGTACTAAAACACTTTAATGAAGCAACTGTCTCCTTAAAACAAAGGCACAGGACAAAATCTATGAGGAACAGGGGGCAGAACAACAGAAAAAGATAAAATATAAGTTAAATAAATGTGAGAAAAAATAAATAAGAAAGAGACAGACAATCTAATTTAAAAATGGGCAAATGATCTGAAAAGGCTGGGCATGGTGGCTCAAGTCTGTAATCCCATCACTTTGGGAGGCTGAGGCAAGAGGACTGCTTGAGCCCAGGAATTTGAGGCTATGGTGAGCTATGGATTGCATCTCTGCACTCTAGGCAACAGAGTGAGAAGAAAATTTAAAGCAACTCAAATGTAAACTGGTAGACTTCTTTGGAAAAAAGTGGGACATTATAGAATAAAATTGAAAATATATATACTGTGATAGTCAATAGTGCTGTTTACCAGTATTTTCAGCTTTCCTCCTTTTGGACACTTGATAGAATTCTTGTTTCCATCCCCTTTAAGCTACGCATAACCATGTATGTGCTTTGGACAATGAAATGTGAGGAAAAACAAAATGCTTTTCATTTCTACGTGATGTCTTTATGGTCCAATGCATGATTTGCCATCTTCTATTTGCCGTGCCACAGCCACCAGTCATTCTTCAGATGATAGAAACTCCAGTTTCCTAGCTCTATGGGTGAGCTCCCTAACTCTCCAAATAACTCAAGGTAGACACATGGAGATGGACAGTGGGTGATAAAAAATTCTTTGCTGTTTTAAACCACTGAGATTTTGGAGTTGTTTGTTACTGCTCCTTAGCTTAGCTTATCCATGACTGATCCACAGACTTTAATCTCCTCCAAGTTATATGTCCTGGAATAGTAAACATTTTTGTGCCATGTACCCTTTGACAGACTGGCAAATCCTAAGGACCCCTTTGCATAAGAAATTAAAAGTTATTTTAAATACATAAAATAAAATACAAGGGTAAATTTACAAGAGGAAGCAATTGTATTGGAATACAGCTATCAGATATTAAAAGAATAAATTTGTATTATAGTAAAAATTGTTCATCTTTATTAACATATTAAATAACAACAGCTACTAGTGGGTCTAATTACTATAATTTGAAAATAGTGATGAGCGCAAATGATATTTCTAGATATTTATAATCATGAGATATAAAATATCTGTTATTTCTATTGCTGACAAAAATACAAAGCTACTTGTGACAAAGTTACAGGTACTGTATTGTGTTTTTCTTTTATCTATGTTTGTAATGGAAAAAAATGCTGCATTTCGATTGGAAGTTAGCGATAACAAAGATGTAATTTTTTTCTCATTCAAGTACATGGACTCTGTAAACTCCATCCATGGATCCAAGGCTTAAGGACTTCTGCCTGGAGAAAGGTGTGTGTGTGTGCATCAGGGTACCCTTCACAACATTGTTTGTAATAGTCAAAAATTGGAAAGTTACCAACGTAATTAAAAGACAAAATATATAAATAATAGTGCATTCTGTATTTATATAATGGAATATTATATTTTAGCAGCAAAATTAACAGTCCTTGGTTGTACATAGCTGCATGGAATTATCTAAGCATACATACTGTGTGATTCCATCTACATAAAATTCCCAAAATAGGCAAAGCTAAATTATAGTGTTTAGGTTGCCTACATAGGTGCTAAAATTATAAACAAAAGCAAGGAATGATTACCATAGAAGTCAGTGTGTTTAGCTCTAAGGTAGAGGAATGATGTTAAAATAGGAAAGGATCATGTCTAGGGGTTCTGGCTTAGTACAAATATTCCATCTCTTGACTGAGTGGTGGTTATATAAGTTTCAAGTGCATATAATTCATGAAGTTGTACATTTATATTTCATGTCCCTTTCACCTTTCTGTATGTGTTATATTTTAGAATTATATGTTTTCAAGTAGAAAAATTGCATTAGAAAAATAGAAACAGGGCAAAGTTAATATGTAAATGCAAGATTTAATTCTTTTGGAAAATTAATAAAATTGAGAACCATCAGATAATTAACTTTAAAATAAATAGATGAGGGAAAATTCACAAACACCCAAAATTAGGAATAATAATGGGGAAATCAACATAAATACAGGAGAAATAAATTTAAAAAAGCATTGCAGATTATTTTACTCAGATTTGTATGATGCATTTGAGAGTCTGAAAGAGATGATTATTTAGGAAAATATAAATCACTGAAACTAACCCCACTACAGATAGAAAATTTTAACAATTTTTTTTTAATTACAGAAAAATAGAGAAAAAATGTCAAAGATTATCTCCCTATAAAGGTATAGATTGTTTTAAATGAGCATTATACCATGCTTTTAAGGAAGAAATCATTCCAATGACATTTAAATTATTTAAATATAATGGTACAAAAAAAGAAGGAAATTTTCCAAATTATATTTATAAAGCAGATATACATTGTTTTAAAAGTCTGCCAAAGATGGCATAATAGAAGAAAACCTACAGACCAAATTCAGTTATAAATATCAATGCAAATGTCTTAAAGTGTAGCAAATGTATTCCAGTGCACTGGCTTTGCTTGGTGTTTCAGGAAATGCAGTGATTGACAGCTTGCAGGACCTGCCCTCAGGTAGCCTAAATTTAGAATAAGGGATCAAATTAGAAAAATGACTTTACTACATGGCAGGGTAAGGTAAGGACTATAACAGGTGACCCATGTGTTGCTATGAAGGCTCAAAGGAAGGTGCCTTGATATATTTGGTTTGCATATATGAAGAACAACTTGGAAGAGCTGCTCTTTGAGTTGGGTGGTGAAGAATCATGACTAAGATCCTTAGTTCCGGCTTTGTTCTACCCCAGTCCAAATTCCATATCTGGGATTCAGCTGTCACAAGTTGTTTAATTGCTCGTCCTTGTATCTGTGCTCATCTTTAGACTCTGGGTACCCTGAAGAACACAGGGTCACATTAGGTTATTCTTGCAGGAACTGACTGCCTTTCTTATATGAATGTAATAGATTGCAAACCTGGCCACAACTCTTTGCAGCTTCTCCTGTCAAGGAGCAGAGGCTATTTTCATATTGTTTAAAGCCACGCTGGTCTTATGATTTGCTTTGACTAACAGAATATGGTGAAAATGGCAGTGTGCCAGTTCTATACCAGGTCCTCAAGAGGCCTTGCTGTTTCCACTTGCTGTTTTTGGACCCAAGTGAACAAGCCTGGACTATTTGGCAGGATGATGAGAGACTGTGGTGAGAAAATAAAGTCATCCCAACCATCTCAGCTAAACCCCAGACTTGTGAGCCAACCAAGCCAAACCTGGCTTTTACAAAGAATTTCCAAAAACCTTGTTTCCTTTTATTTGTGAGTAGAGACTGCATTTAAAAATTATTCTATATTCTTCAGTGTCTAGCTATGTTCAAGGCACAAAATTGATGGACTTATGTGAGCAGTTCTAATTAACACTGTAATGCATGTAAAAGCTATTCAAGTGTGAGTCAGAAATCCAGTTGCTACACTAATGAACAGTGGGGTTTAGAGTAAGACATTTGGCTTCTAGGGCTTTAGCTCTTGCACCATGAAATGAGGGAGTATGGTTCAGTCTCCAGGGTCCCATTGGGTCTGGTGTGCTCTAATTCAACCACCTCCTACAATGTCGAGTCACTTTCTAGGTCCTCTGGGCACTGGAGACGGTAGTAATTCTCTGCTATAGCAGAAAATAATTTCTATCTTTAAATTTATATTATTTAATTTAGTGTTAATTATGCTAATTATTCATATACCAGAAATTTACATTTAGTGTACAAAATAGAGTATTCAGATATTAAAAAATAATCATCACTTATTTATGAATTATTCCTATAATTCAGATATAAACAATGTTAAAACTGTTAACAGTCCATCCTTATCTCTAATTGTATATGTACTCAAAAATAGAATTGTAATTTAATGTTGTTCTACCAATTGATATTTCTGCCTCAATACGTACATATAGGTCTATATGTTGAATGGCACTATACAGTATCTATGGATGCCCGTAATTTGTTGAACTGCCCATCTACAATTATATACATCTGGGCTGTTGCCAGTTTTCATTCTTATTGACAATGTTGTGAAAGAACTGAATTCTCTAAATTGGGAAGTAAACATTTGAAAAGCAGAGAACTGAGCAGAGCTTTAGTGAGGATATTGCACAAATGATAAAAAATAGATCTATACTTTTATATGCTTCATTTTGGGCTTATGTGTTAGCCACAATTTCCTAAATTTACATTTGAAGTGGGACACTGGAAAATTCTAAAGGCAATGAAAGTGTCTAGACCCCCTACTGAATCTAATTAAAGTGAGGGTCTCCAGGGCAATCTTCAGATGCACAGCTAGCAAAAGCTTGCAAAGATAGCATTTGTCTGGTATATTTGTTTATTGACCTAATTAGAAAACTGCAAGAGAACAAACCACTTTTAAAACCTTGTTCCCATTAGCTATAGATGATGAGAGGTCCCAAAGCTCCAAAACATATTCTGAGATCAATAAAATAAGCATCTAGAGAAATAGCTTTCTGCTTCATTTCCAGACAGGCAACAGAATTTCACTGTGGCCACAAAGGAAGATTTAGAATTCCATAAGAAATGATGTAAGCAGGAGCTATCCTGGAGGAGAAACCACAGAATCTGAACACACGTGGACTGGGTAATAGACACATGTAGCACGCTTTCTGCCCAGATTGTTGCAAGTCCCCCTCCATATCCTGCAGATCTTTTGTTCTTTTCTATTAATTTTTCTTGATTCTAAAAAATTTTGTCCACCTCAAGTGCTGGATGCCATCCTGGATAGCATGATGCCACTGGGACAACCACCACATCTGTGCGTTTATGTGTGAGAAAATAAGGGACGCTAGAGCACATTCAAGACTTCCTCAATGAGTCAGCAACTTAATGAGAATTATACTACACACACCCATCAACGACTTAGAGTTATGCCACGGCAGCAGATGCAGTTTAAATTAATCTACCAAGAGAAGGACTTCAGAGCGTGAGATAGAGCCATTGTCATGAAGAAGAATGAGTATGTCTCCCTAAAGGAAAGTTTTAAATCCAGGTATCATACGTGGATAGAAAGAGACTAGAGAGTAAAGTGAAAGTAAACTCTGAAACTTTCAGAGTGACAGTATATTGAATGGGCAGCTTTCACATGGCGGCGCAGCCTCCCTTCCCTGGAGGTGTGGTTGGAAGGAAGAGATAACATTTGTGGGAAGGGGAAAGAGGTTGACAGTAACTTGGTTACTTCCCATCAATAAAATAATCTGGGACACCATGCTGAGGCCTCTCCAAATTTTGTTCTAAACTTCAGGCAACATCTTCACTCTTGCTCACCAGAGCTGTTCTCTTTAAACTTTGCTCTGAAGAGGGTGGCTTGAGGTCGTAAGTCCTTTCGTTAATCAGAACAACTACCACTATTCTTTGTCCTGTTTTATAGATTTTAATCAGTTTTGTTGAGGTTTCAGATAAGATGTTTGAAATCTACTAAAAGTGTTTGAAATTCACAACACTGGACAATGACTGTATGGTCGTTGGGGGCAGAAACAGCTTTGGGTCCCCATCTGTGCCTAGCACAGAGCCTGTTCAAGGTTGATGCACAGTAACCATCCTAGGAGTGAACTGGGGAGGCCTAAGCACACGGGACTCCGTGAGGAGTCAGACTTAGGGAATATAGGAAATAGGAAGACTCAGGGCTTGCTCCATCACTTTAAAAACACTGGTCACGCTTCTCAAAAATTTTAACAAGGTAGAGCATTGCTCTCTTTAGCCAGAACTCTTCATAAATGAGGTTGCCACGTAAATGCATTTCTTCCTCATAAACTGTCAGCAGGATGGGCTTTCTGCTGGGCAACTCTCAGGATCTGACAGGGGCTAACAGTTGTGTCAGGAGAGCTCTTCCCCTAACCATAAGCTACTGTAATCGTGTTATATTTGTTCAAGGAAAATACACTGAGACTCACTGAACTGAATCATAGAAAAACTTCCTACAAATCTTAGAAGTGAAACCTTTCCTTCCTCTCCCCACATTCTCTCTCAAACCCAAACAAATGAAACTGTATATATAATAGTTTATGGATGTAAAAGTAAAAATATGTAAACAAACACCCACCTGTGATGCCCTCATGTAGCTACACTAGGCAGAGTGAATTGTTTCCATCTTTGAGTTCTCATTGCTTTGTGTTCATGCCTCTGTGATGCCCTTCTCACATAGTAGGTAATTGTCTAGTTAGTTCTGTCTCCTACATTGGGTTGTGCTTCCTCTAGGGCAAGGGCAGTGTGGAAATATTTGAAAATTACCTGTGGTGACAGACAATTTCCTACGTTGTCATATTGGACTTAATCCATTCCAGTGCCCTAAGAAGTAAGCATTTTCTGTAACCAAAGTTCAAAGTTGTTGAGGAGCTTGAGCAAAGCAAGCCATGGAGCAGAGATTGACCCCATACCTATTCCACTGCCAAGACCCACCTCCTTCTGTACTCCTCCAAGGCCCTATTTTACTTCCTTTTATTCTCAGTGCCCAGCTCCATGCTTGGCTAGGTTCGTGGGAGTTGGCAGGGAGTTAAAATTCTTTGTATCTGGATTTCTATGAGAAATAGATGCATATTGAGATCAGTATTTGATAGTGTAAGAAATTAAAGGAGCTTCTATTGAGAAGAGGAGATGGAGTGGAATGGGAGATCATAGGAAGAGGGGTCGGTGTCTTTGATTTTGGAAACTTTGAGTTTGGAAACCCCAATCTGAGTGGTTGTGTGATTTTCTATAACAGCACTCTCTAGCCCATGGGCAGGCATCGACATGGAGACAAAGATTGTGTTGGCAGATGTGACTGAAGGGCAGGGCTTGGGGGAGTTGATGGCACATGTATGATGTTAGGGAAAGTGGTGGCACCTGAAGTCTAATCTTGATAGGGAAGTAAATGCAGATGGGAAGGGCTTGAGAGAAAGGGAGAAAGTTACGAGTTCTAAAAATTATTGAATAGAATAAGTATTATTATTACTCTAAAAATTATTGGTGCAATGAATTTGGGGAACTCCTAACCCTTAAGAACTGAGTAATGAAATTAGACAACTAGAGTTCATATTTCAGGATTTCAAGACTGCTCTGAGGTGATAAGGAGGGCCAGACTGTGGTCAGGGGTGTGTGTGGCTGAAGAGGGATGGAGGGGCGGTCATTGGAATTGAGTCACTCGAGAAAACGAGGAGTCAGACTCTTGCATGTGTCATCCAGGTGAACATCGAAGTCACCCATGATGATGTCAGGACATGGATGGACAAAGGGGACAATAAACCAGGTGATAAACTCTTCATTGGATGAAGAGGCTGACCATTAGTTTGTTCAGAACTAGGAGGGGTGGAGGTAAATTGCACAAGTACCTAAAAATGAAAGGAGCAGACATTTTTACATACAAACAGAATTGGAATGTAAGATGACACTGATCACACTTCTCCTGACTTTGAGGTGAAGTGATATGAAGGAAATAGACAATATCCTCTCAAGAGTGCTAAGCAAATAAATGACGAGGTTTGAATGAGGGGGGTGACAGTGGAGAGGAAGAGGCAAGAGCAAGCCTATGAGATGACACAGAAAGAGGCTTTGTGCCTGACTGGATGTTAGGGGAAGTAAAGAGGGTGACAGACACTAACTGGAAAGAGAGTGGTGTTGTTCACAGAGATCAGGAACACTTGGAATCAGTGTATCCGTCAGGTTTGGTCAGGAAAAGAGCCACTACAAGCATGGCAGGCAGAAGGCACTTCATAGAGGACTTAGAGTTACTCAAACCTGGCAGGAGTAAGTGAAGTTCTGGAAGCAGGGGTGGTAAGATGAAAGAGGCAGGCACCAAGTCAGCCTGAGGCACTAGTGCACACAAACCAGAGTTTGCTAGAAATTTCAAGAAACTGTGGACGTGGGGTCATAAAGGGAGACTTGTGGAGAAGTTTGTGGGAGATTTGCTTCTATGGAAACAGCTGCCTCTGCGGAAGCATCACTTCTATGGGCCTGAAGTCCAGGACCCAGGGGTGGGCTTGAGGCCACTGCTGGTCTGTTGGGTCCAGCGTTGGGAAGATGAGCTGGACATGCAGCAGGAGTAGAGGAAGGATACACTGTGGCCTCCCAGATCCTTCTCTACCTATGCTCAACACCATGTCTGACCACCATGCCTCACCTTCTAAGTGTGTGACCCTCAGCTATGAACAATTGGATATATGTATCTGGAGCTTAGGAAATACATCTGCACAGATTCCATCATGGATCAGCAGACCAACCATGAGAGAGAGAGAAGGGAAAGCTGAGGACAGGACAAAGGAGACTGAGTATCTAGAGAGGTGGGAGGAACCAACTTGGAACACCAAACAGAAACCAAGGAGAAAGCATCAAATAGGAGCCTGCCTTCAGCAGAGCCATGCTCAGAGAGGTTTAGCGAGATAAGGGTCATGCAGTATGTGAAAGAAAATAGTCAGGCATCACTTCTGCTTGGGAGTAACTGACTACTCATGTTGTAGATCGATATTCCCAGCAGATTCATTTTAGAATTCAAATTCAGCATAACCTTGCTAAGAAAAGGCAGCAGTATGGGATGCTTGGGTCTAGACCAACTGAATTCACTACGTTTGTTTCTGATGAAAAAACATTTAAAGACATAGCCCCCCCCAAAAAAGAAAAGACATGGCCTGACCTTTTCCTTTCTAGTAAAAGTCAGTCCATTGCTGTTAACTATGTTAAAAATCTCTGTTAAAATCTCTAAACCATATTTTTTAGTTTAGCTAAATTAGGTATATATACATATACACATCAATGTAGAGAATATGATTTTTCATACCCATAATATTCCTCTACTTCACTATGCCATTAAGATCATTTGGTTCTAAAATAAGAAAGCACTAAGTATTTATCTGAATGGTTCCCACAGACTTTGAAAATCTCATTTCAGGTACACTGTATTTTAAAATGTGCTTAATCATGTAATTAAATGTATAAATTACCTCTTTTTCTCCTTAATTCCAAGGTGAACTTTTGCTTTCCTACGTCTGTTCTTTCATATTTTTTAAAAAAGCAAACACATAGAGGCTCTGCAATTCAGTTTATCTAATTGTTTAAAAATCTTATAAACAGAAAACACCTTATAATACAAACAAAATATGAAGCTCTGGTGCTACAAACTGCTCTTCCAGGCTTTTTATAAAGAAAAAACAGAGATATATGCCTAATTTTCTAGAATAAGATTTCTTAATCCACCCTTTGTGGTGATATGCTATCCTCTCTTCTGTCTTCAGCATCAGGGCCCTCTGCCTTACTGATGTCCAAGAAACTTCCTCTAACATGTTTATTATGCCTGGTATAGTCCCAGAAATATATTAATAGTAAATTCTTAATACATATTAGCTCTTCTACATATAGTAATTCCAATTGATTTATTTCATGAATTCAAATTTGTCTATAGATCTTCTGACCTTCCTACTTTACTAAACAGAGACTTGGAGTGAAAATTTTAACTTTTTTCCTTACAGAAGTTTATTATTTCTGATTTGGAAAAAATTAAGTATGAAAATATATCTATGCATCTGTTTGGAATTTATAAATCTAGCATTTTGTTATTTTTTGTTTATTTTAAAGTATAGTAGATGTAAAACATGACTGATACAATGAAAGTCCTTCTTGTACCCCTTCAGGCCTATGTCCTTTCAAATATATGACATGTCTATCACACACCAGATTTCCATACACAAATTACTTTATTACTGGGATATCCAGTTGACCTATTGATTCTGAACCACTAAACTATTCCTACATCAGTGCTACCGTGCTTTAGTTACTATACCTTGTTGTAAGTTTTGATATTTTGCTACATTTCTTAACATTGAATTGCTATTCCTGGATGCTTCTGTCTTATAGAATCAGTGATAGTAAATAGAGATGATTTGGGGGAAAATTTATATCTTTACAATATTGAGTCACTTCATTCATAAACACACCATACCTCTCCATTTATTCATGTACTTCATCTATCCTTTAGCTTCTACAAAAATACTTGATAGTTTCTCCATAAAGTTCATATTTATATTTTATTAGCTTGTTCTCAGATATTTTATGCTTCTTGTTCTTATTATATATGGGAATTTTATGAAACTTACCTTTGGTTATTGTTGGTGGATAGGAATGCTATTAAATTTTGCAAATCATCTTGCACCCAGAACTCATTTGTTGGTTCTAATATTTTTGGCTATGTAGACAAACACAACATCTATACATAATTATTTGGCCTTTTTGTTTCTAATCCTTGTACCTCTTGCTCTTCCTACCTCACTGCCCCATCTTACCGAATTTATTATTGCCCTTTCAAATTGTGCTATTTTTTAATCCTTATGTTTGATGATTCTCATGCTTTTGTATCTGATGACTGTTGCTCATGCACTTTACAATTTTTATCTGTGAGCTCATTTTCAACAGGAATCCTCTTTTGTGTAAGTTAAGTGGTTTTTAGCTTGTAGAGACATCTCTATAGGCAGTATCTGAGTTATCTTTCCTCTAGCTGCTGTGGTTTATAGGTTCTGGACAAGTTTTTGAATCAGTTTCTTACTTTGTATTTTCAAATCACAGAAGTATTGGAGATGTTGGGTCCCCACTATTTCAGGCTACCATCTAGGGACTTTGCTTTCTTGCTGCTTGCTCTGTTTCCACCTTTGACTCAGGGTCCTCACCAACCCCCGAGTCCTATCTGTGGGCTGATCACATGAGCTTTTACTAATGGAACCATATTGCCATGGTTCCAAAATGTATGCAGGGAACTCAGGTAGTGACTTCTGACTGAATGAATCCCCCTTGACTGTCATATTCCCACTCTTACCTGACGACTTATGTTTTCCTTTCTAACAGAAACACAGCCGCTCAGGCCTATACCTGATTTGGTTACTCAGACAGACCACACAATTTTAGCTTTACTCACCATCAAAAGGTTTTCCTTCTAAATTCTTGGCACTAGCAAAATGTCTTTTCTAAATTTTGAGCATGAACTTAAAAATTTATTTCATTAGTGCATGCGTGTGTTTGTGTGTATTGTTTCGGAGACATAGTCTCATCAAACATCAGTTCTCTTGAGTTTTCCTTACCTGTGTATTTAGAAAAAAATCAAAAGCATAAAATAAAGGATGACAATTGATATTAGGTAAACAGATCCTATAAAGTGTTTGAAGTTACTTAAAAGCCTACTTCTCTTAAGTACTTGTTGCATTCCCTCAAAAATCTAGTTCTGCTAAAGCAGTCCTGAGAGGAAAATTTATATTCATAAATGCCTACATCCAAAAGACAGAAAGAAAAGAAATCAACAATCTAATGAATGGTCTGAAGGAACTGGAAAAGGATGAGCAAACCAACCCCAAACCCAGCAAAAGAAAAGAAATCACAAAGATCATAACAGAACTAAATGAAATCAATAACAAAACACTACACAGAAGATTAATAAAACAAAAAGTTGGTTCTTTCTCACTGGAGTTAGGTGATATCTCATTGTGGTTTTGATTTGCATTTCCCTAATGATTAGAGATGTTGAGCATTTTTTTTTTATATTTGCAGGCCATTATTCTGTCTTCTTTTGAAAAGTTTCTGTTCATGTTCTTTGCCTATTTATTGGCAGGATTGTTTGATTTTATTCTTGTTGAATTTTTTGAGTTCTATATAGAGTCTTGTTATCAGCCCTTTATCAGATGTGTAGAAAACAAATATTTTCTCCCATTCTGTAGGTTGTCCATTCACTCTACTGATAGTTTCCTTGGCTGTGCAAGATGCTTTTTAATTAGATCAGGTCCCATCTATTTATTTTTGTTGCTGCTGTGATTGCTTTGGTGATTTTCTTCGTAAATTCTTTGCTTAGGCCGATGTCTAAAAGAGTCTTCCCTACTTTTTTTCCCTAGGATTCTTAAAGTTTCATGCCTTAGGTTTAAATCTGTTATCCAATGTGAGCTGATTTTTTGTAAGAGGTGAGAGGTGGGATCCAGTTTCAATCTTCTGCATATAGTTATCCCGTTTTCCCAGCACCATTTATTGAAAAGAGATTCTTTTCCCCAGTGTATATTTTTGTCTGCTTTGTCAAAGATTAGATGATAATATGTGGGTGATTTTATTTCTGGGTTCTCAGTCCTATTCCAAAGGTCTAATTATCTCTGGTCTTGTGCCAGTACTATGTAGTTTTGATTACTATAGGCTTGTAGTAAAGCATGAAGTCTGGTAGTCTGATACTGCCCAGTTTGTTCCTTTTGCTTCAGATTACTTTGGCTATACGAGGTCTTCTCTGGTTCCATACAAAGCATAGAATTATTTTTCCTAGATCTGTAAAGAGTGATGATGGTACTTTGATAGGGATTGCATAGATTTAATTTCTCAAATCTTTTTATTTTATCTTACTAAAGTATTAGCACTTTATTCTGTACTGGTTTATATCTAATTGTCCAATTATATTAAACAACAGGTCCTCAAATAATGTCATTTCATTCAACATCTTTTTTTGATGATGTTGATGAGAAAACAAAAAAGTCAATTCCCTGCTGGAACCACTGTCTTTAAGGAGTTTGCACGTTCTCCCCATGTCTGCGTGGGTTTTCTCTGAGTACTCTGGTTTCCTCAAAGATCCCAAAGATATACACATTAGATGAACTGGTGTGTCTACATGGTCCCAGTGTGCGTGTGGGGTGTGTGTGAGTGTGCCCTGTGATGGGACAGCATCCTGGCCGGGGATGGTTTCCACCTTGTGTACAGAGCCGGTAGGATAGGTTCTAGCCGCCTGTGACCCTCAACTGAAATAATTGGGTAGATAATATCTTAGTTATTTTTATTATTCTTACTTAAATTTATGTATAGCTCACATTTATTTCAATGTTTAATATTAGTAGTGTTTTGGTCTTTATTTAGAAGTTTTGTGATGTTGCTGTGACCAGAAACATACCATGGAAATTTAACTCTTGTTTGTATCAATTAGCTTATGGTAAAACTGATTTCATTCCATCTATGTCCTTTTCTTAAAGCTGTAGTTTCCAAGCATCTATTGACATTAAGTGAGGACTTTCTGTACTTTATTATATACTATTTATTTATTAAGGAATTCAGATATGTCTGTATATATTTCTCCCAACGATACATGTCTGGTGGTCATAGACTGTTTATTTTCATTGAATTCTCCCAAACTTCTAAAGTAGAGGAAATGTAGAAATATTTGGTTATTGATGGTTTGAAATGCTTAGATATACTGAACAGATGGGCACCTTTAGGCTACTTCATCACTACCAAATTATTCAAGATAAGTACTGAACTTATTGAATTGTGTTTATATTGTGCATAGGAAAGTCTAATTGTGATATTGATTTTTGTAGCTAAAAAGAGATTCAGTTTTAAATGGGTGTGTTGGGCTTTAAAAATTATTTTGAATAGTGCAACAAAAGGAATTTATTCATTCATAACATTTGCTAATTTGTTAAGTTATATATGCACTAATAACTGACATACATATTTAAAGGACCCCAAGTCCTAGGAGTTTCTCCATCTCCACCATTGATTTTTACTGAATGCTCTAAATTTTTACCTAAGAGTTTAATTCTATTTACAGTTTGCAAACCAACTCACTTCAACATGAAAGTCTGGCTTGTAGAAAGTGCTTAATAAATGCCAGTTAAACTTGGAGATTGGTATCTTGTTAAACATTTGTTTAGCACTTTTGATGGGTCAGACATGGAAAACTGTCAAACATAAACTATGAATTATTATGCTTATCATCCAGTTCAAATATCTATTTTCGTTTTTATTCAACCCTTCATATTTTTTTTTTAAAAAAAGCATTGTCTCATTCCTGTTTTTTTAATGTTATTCTTTGGCTAATGATGTCTCTTCTACCTTGTTTCTTGTTTTGCATTTCAGAGAATTCTAGCCTGTGTACAGAGTAATATGAGCAGAACTCTTAATGAAAACAAGTAATTGCTGTATTCTTATCTATTGTGTATTCTTCTTTCTTTTTTTCCTGTATTTTTCCCAGCTTTTTTTCTTTATTGAAGTATAATTTACATATCATGCCTTTACTCCATTTTAAGTGTACAATTAAATGGTTATTAGTAAATTTACCAAGTTGTACAGCTATTCACATAAATCAATTTTAGAGGATTTCCTTCCCCCTATTGAGACCCCTAATTCCCATGTACTTGGGGATGGGAATTAGGGGTCTCAATAGGGGGAAGGAAATCCTCTAAAACTTCTTTCTTGCTATAGTTTGTCAAT
>CAUYRT010037692.1:0-13042 GCA_963574885.1 Lepilemur ruficaudatus
TTGAACTCCTGACCTTGAGCGATCCTCTTGCCTCAGCCTCCCAAAGTGCTAGGATTATAGGCGTGAGCCACTGCACCTGGCCTAAATTCTGCTTTTCATGTTTCATATAAAAAGTTGTAAAGATTTTGATTCAGACTGCAATGAATTACAGATGAAATTGAGAAGCATCACTTTTCCAATATTCAGTTTTGCTTAATAGTTATTTTGTAAATTAAAAAAAGCCCAGACTTCACCACTATGCAATATATCAATATAATTAAAACTGCACATGTACCCCTCAAATCTATAAAAATAAGAATTGATGTTACTTTTCTAACATGTACAAACATATCTAAATAAAATTTGGAGCATACAGTACACACCATTTTGATCCTTCCACCTCAAGAGTGAGACCAGCCTAGGCGATATCGCAAGACTTCATCTCTACAGAAAAATTTTAAAAATCAGCTGGGTGTGCTGGTGCATGCCTGTAAACCCAGCTACACAGGAGGCTGAGGTGGGAGGGTCACTTCATCCCAGGAGTTGGAGGTTACAGTAAACTATGATCATACCACTTCAGTCCAGTCTGGGTGATAGAGCGAGACTCTGTCTCTGTGGGGAAAAAATGAAATTCAGATCTTTAAGACAGTAAGTGAATGAAAATGTCAGCTGCAATATGAGGAAATATTTGCAATCCCTAACTAAAAAGGTGTATCCAGAATATATAAATGTGTCGTACAGATTAATAATAAACAGTCATGTAGAAAAAATGGACAGTACTTCATAATGAGGGATTTTGAACATCTCATTCATAATTGGGGAAATGGGAAACAAATCCACAGTGAGATTCTACTAGATTCATTTATGGTGCAACCACTGTGGACACTTCTACGAGTGAGAGGAGGTAGAATATAGACAATTTAAAACAAAGTTCAGGCCTGGCGTGGTGGCCCACGCCTATAATCCTAGCACTCTGGGAGGCCAAGGCAGGGGGATTGTTTGAGCTCAGGAGTTCGAGACCAGCCCGAGCAAGCATGAGACCCTGTCTCTACTAAAAATAGAAGAGAAATTAGCTGAGCATGGTGGCTGATCCTGAACTCCTGACCTCAAGCAATCCTTCCACCTTGGCCTCCCAGAGTGCTGTGAATACAGGCGTGAGCCGTAACACCCGGCCCCTATTTGTTGCTCAAACTGATTTCTATCCTGTCAAAGAATATGTGCTACTCTGGTTCTCCCTTTAATTCTGTGTTTTCCTGCCTTTACTTGTTCCGTTTTTTTTTCTGAGTTTCAGGGAAAGCGTAGGAGTAGAATAGAGAAGTGTTGTGTCTGGATCCCAGGCTGTATAAAGGAATCAAGTGGGCAACAGGCTGATGGAGTGTGTGGGTTTGGTCTGGTTGTTCTTGCCCTTGTAGGGAGTCTGTCCATTTTCATGGCTTTAACTGTAGTTTCTGCTATTGACAGTCCTGATTTTTAATTCCCTATCCTATTTTGTTATGTTGCTATCATTCAATCTTAAACATATCCTAAACAGAAGTGAACTCTACCCTTTTCAATCAGCCTAAGGCCCTTATTTATTAGAACCACTATTTCCCATTATTCACAGTTGAAACTTTAGAGTTGTCTTTAATTCTTTTTGAGAGATTAAGAGAAATATGAATAGTCATTCTTGACATTTTCCGCAGTATTTTCCCTTAAGTACTGTACTTTGTATTTTGTAGATGTGATATCAAAAGAAAAAGATGAAGGGAATCTTTACTTAGTATAGCACTTAGTTTATGGACTTAGAAATTTTTTTGAAAGATGATTGTAAAAAGTCAAAAACTTCTTACCCCCAAGACCTTTATTTTTATAGAATTAATGTGTGTATAAAATAATTAGCAACATTGTATGATGAAGTTTTTACAAAAATGTGTAGTACAGCCTCTAAATACCACCTTCATTGTGAGAGCATCCTGGCTACTCTTTTAAAAATTGCAACCCTCACCTCAGAATACATACTCATACACATTTACTGCACATGCTACTTATTTCTCTTCCTGCTTTGTTTTTTCTCTTAAGCACTTACCATATCCCAGCATATTTTTTAATTTGTCTTATTGCCTGTCTTGCCCTCCTCCCACCAAAAGCTACGTGTGGGCAAGGATTTTCATCAATTTTGTTTATTGTTATATCTCTAAAGTCTGATACATAGTAGGCATTCAAATATTTGGATGCATGAGTGAGTACTAGGGTCTTAGGAACCTTTATGAATTATGTGATAAATGAGGTAGGTTTTGAAAGATAGATGACAGAGACTGGTAACTGCCTAAGTAATTGGCTCAGTCACTTTCTAGCTCTGGTTCCCCCCACCGCTTTTAATCTTTAAGCCTTTATCTGACATTCTGTGGTTATCCTCTAAACTGTTAAAATGTAAAATAGCTGTCTTTTTTATCGCAGTGGGCAGTTAAGTTAAAGAATAAAACAAGGTGCCTCTCAATCTAGATCTTCTGTTTAATTTGGTTAAGTAATAAATGCATGTTTTCCTTTGTGCAGAGTTTTTTTTAGATTGTTTTATTGACGTAAAAATTATGTGTATTCATGATGGTACTACATAACATTTGATAAATGTTTACATTGTGGAATGGTGTGCAGAACTTGATAGTATAGTTTTATCTTAGTTGAGTTTCATTGCCTTTATGTTGATAAAAATATTTTTGCAGCCACACTGAGTTCAGGTTGTCTTTTGATTACAATTTATCCTTAGAATGCAACAGTGACAGCTTTGTCTCTTGAGCTACATTGGCTGGGTTTGAATCTGGTTCTGTCTCTTGGTGGGATGAACCTCAGCTTCTGTAAAATGGGAATGATAATCTATCTAATGAACTGTTGGAGTTAAAACATACTAAGTGCTTACAACTATTGAATAGTTAAGATTCAATAATTATTATTATTTATAAAGTAAAGTGTAGTTAAAAATGATTATTTTTTCATTAAGTAAGGTCTTCTCTGACCATGCTAAATATTTAATATAATACCTTTCCCTTTTAACTCTTCATCCTTCACCCTGCTATGCTTTTCTACATTGCTTACTGTTACTTGATATTATATATTCATTAGTTTTTCTCCTACTGGATTTTAAATTCTGAGGGGAAAAACGTTGTTTTATTCATAGCTGTATTCACTCTAGTGCCTAAAACAGTATCTGGTTGATAGCAGGTGTTCAGTGAATACTTGATTAATGGGTGAGTAAATTAAGGCACATGAGGGCAAGTAAACATTTTTTTAGGGGGCATCTATTTGGTTGTTTTAATGAGTTACTTCCTTTTATGAGGGAGCATATTTTGTTTTGGCAATGCCTCAGTTTTGAACTTTATTGCTAAATCTTATTCTCCTTTTTTGTTAAGCTATATGTGAAACAGAGCCTGAACAGCCTGTACGACATTACCCATTATGGGTAAAAGTAGAAGGTGAAGTAGATCCAGAGCCAGTTTATATCCCAACACCTTCTGTCATTGAGCCTATGAAACCATTGTTGTTGCCTCAGCCAGAAGTTTTATCTACTACTGTGAAGGGCAAACTGCTCACTGGAATTAAACCTGCACGAGCATATACTCCCAAACCCAATCCCGTGGTAAGCTTGGAGTTTCATCTTTTATTGCAAGTTACAAAAGTTGTTTGTAAAGATGATGTATTTCAACCAGATTTTGGGTGCTGTTCTGTTAATCATCTTGCTTTCAGGCGTTATATCTGTAAGACATCTTTCTTTCTGGTTTAATCAGTTTAGTTGCTGGCACTTTAAAAATGTTATAGAAGTAGAGGTGAGGAGGTGAGTAGTAGTTAGTTTTATAGATAGTCAAATCTCTCTTAAATAAGATCATAGAACTATGGGCTTTTTTTTAATATTACTTGCAGAAGGTCTTTTAAAGTTACTGTTATTTCTTTAGTATAAAATATGGAGTAATTGAGATACGTATGTAGTATGTATTATTAGCCAGAATAACATTAAGAAAAAGCTTTTAAAAACATTTTTTATATATGATAATGTAATAGCAATAATGTTTAAGATTTAAAATCTTAAACAGTTATAACAGTTGATATGTGACTAGGTGAAGACTGGTAGGTAAAAGTAAGAGCTGATTTCTTTTGTTGTATTAATAGCTTAAGCAATTCTGATTATCAAATCCATTTCAGTCTTCCCAGGCCATTCAATTTAAATGAAAATTCTCTAGTATAGTGCTACTAAGTGTGGTCTCTGGAACAGTGCTAGTCTAAAACCATTTTGTTACTGGTCTGTGATGATATAAGTATAGTTGACTCTTCAACAACATGGGGGTTAGGGATGCTGATCCCTCGTGTAGTTGAAAATCCACATAAAATTTTGACTGCCCCAAAACTTAACTACTAATAGCCTACTGTTGACTGAAAGTCTTACTGATAACAATTAGTTGAGTAACACATAATTTGTATATTTATTGTTTACAGTAAGGTAGAGAAAAAGAAAATGTTACTAGGCAAATCTGGAAGAGAAAATACATTTACTCTTCATTAAGTGGAAGTGGATTACCATAAAGGTCTTTGTCCTCATTGTCTTCATGTTGAGGAGAAGTTGGTCTTACTGTCTTATAGGTGGCAGAAGAAAATTCATGTATAAGTGGACCCATGCAATTCAAACCTTGTGTTGTTCAAGGGTCAACTGTATAGAAAGTAAGAGTGTATATTTAGGACCTTTTACAGCAGGTTGATTAGAGTGAATTTATTATACTAAAATACTTGGGCTTACATTTTACATGTCTTTTTTTTTTTTTTTTTTTTTTTAATTTGTTGTATTTATTAAAGTACCAGTCTGTGATGGACTGGTAATTAACAAATGCATTCTTTACCACAGATAATTTGAGATGCACTGCTCTGCTGTGATCTGAAATTTCATAATAGAGAACCAGATCCTTTCCGAGTGCCCCAAGATTCAGCACATATGAACTGTACTTGTCCTATTTGATTTTAAAGTTTGCATTTAAAAATTTCAACTGTTGTAATAGAAATAAAGATTGAGCATCCTTTTTCTTTTGGAGTCTAGGAGACTTTTTTCCCCATTGTATGGAATGTTTTATTGTATGAAACTTACAGATTCGGGAAGAGGACAAAGATCCGGTCTACTTGTACTTTGAAAGTATGATGACTTGTGCCCGAGTTCGAGTATATGAACGAAAAAAAGAGGAACAGAGACAACCCTCCCCCTCCCCCTCCCCATCTCCATCATTTCAGCAGCAGAGCTCATGTCATTCTAGTCCTGAGAGCTATACTGTAAAGGTGAATTACTTATTGCATAATTTCTTTTTAAACTTCCAGTTTCCGTTGTTGGTATTAGAATTTGCATTACTATCAGAATAATTAATTTATTTACTATTAGAATAATGAATCTGGCCTACTTCTTATAGGGCAGAGAAGGCTTACATGAAATGTATATCGATTTATTTCTCTGTGTACCTATTCTAGTGATCTGTTTCTTAGGGCTGTTAAAAGTATTATTCTTTCCAACTCTGGAGTAATTTTTTTAAAAACTTAAAACATTTTTGGTTTTAATTAAATTTTTTATCTATAATTATTAGGGCATCTTTCCACATTCATGAATTTTCTAAGTAACTGAAGCCTATCCCATTAAACAGTATTTTTCCTTTACTGGAATACACTATAAAATACAATGTTAACTATTTTCTTGATGATTCAGTCACTGTCAAGGACATCTGAGGGCAAAACTACTTACTTTTGCGAGTGCAGTGGCACGATCATTGCTCACTGCAGCCTCGAACTCCTGGGCTCTAGTTATCCTCCTCCCTCAGCCTCTTGGGATTTTATATGATAGTAATAATTTGTGCAGAAGTGAAGCTGTTGACATTTTAATTATTCTCTACTGATTTAAGCTTCTGTGAGAGATTTAATGCTTGTGTCCTGGGTTCTGTCAGTATTAAATATATGTTGGATTGAATTATTTCTATGTTATTCCCTTCTTCAGGAACCTGATTCTGAGCAGCCCTTAAAACAACTCACCTGTGACTTGGAGGATGATTCTGATAAATCACAAGGTCAGAATTAAAACTAGATCTTACCATTTGATAGTAATTATAATATATAGGTCTGGATTATAATGGGGGAAACACCACCAATTCAAAATATGTTTACCCACCCTGTATCCAGCCTTTGCCAAAAACAGAGACAATAAGTAAAGTCTTTTCCCATTATTTGGTTTGTTTAACACTCTTGTTCTCAAAAATAAAAGAAAATTTACTCATGTTGATAAGCTATGTTATTGTGAGAGACATTTAGGATGAAGTCAGTGAATTTTTTTTTTTAACTTCTTTCCAAATCCCATCAATATTGGCATCATTAGCTATTGAAATTTTCCATGAGGTCCTCCGTAGCTGCCACCATTGAGGAAATGCAGAGGTGGAAAGGATGGAATATCACTGATTTATCTAGCAGAGGCTACTGGAAGAATTATGATGATGAGAGGTAGTGACCTAGGAGTTACCTATTTGTTTTTGGTTATGTGTCTTAAGACTTCTGACACTTAAATAGCGGTTCTTCCTAACATTTTTAAAATGTCATGGTATACACATAGAAAAGATAATTTGTATAGCACATTGAGGTAAGTTAAGGAAGCTGCTGGGGTGGAGGGAACCTGCCTGAGAGCAAGAGCACCCTGAGAAGGCTATGGGGGCCTGTATCCTTGATATACCTGTAATTGTAACACATTGGTTAGGAAGCTCTGCTGTAGAAATCTAGGTGTCTAGTGAAATATGTATCTAGTCAGCATGTTGCCATGGATAGAAATACATTAGATAGTTGAGTGAACTGCACACAATGTAGGAATGGAACAGTTAACATCTAGAGGCACAGAGGTAATTCAGAAGTCTTTGCATTAGAAACTGGAGGTAGAGTATACTTGAAAAAAAATCAGAACAGTCTCCCTTATTGTTCTTTAGGATTGACTATAACCTTCAGATATTTCAAAGCATCTTGAAAGTATCTTTGCTTTGCCTATATGGATAGCAGAATAGTAACCTATACCAATTAAGCTTAACATTGGTTGTAGGTCATGCTTTGTTTGCAAGCTCTTAGCTTTTTAGAGTGCTGTTAAGGGGACTCCCTCAGTTAGCAGGATAATGAGCTGGGATCTTTCTTCTTGGAACACTCCCAAACTGTGAACTTAAACGTACATATTAGGTTACCATTGAAAGTACGTGGGAATTGGATAATGAGAAACTGTTGAATTTCTTTCAAAGTTCAGTGCTTAATGCTGTGATGCAAAAATATCTTTCACTTTTTTTTTTTTTTTTAAATCAGAAAAGAGCTGGAAGTCTTCCTGCAATGAAGAGGAATCCTCTTCTGCCTCTTATATGCATCAGAGGTCACCTGGTGGTCCCACCAAACTGATAGAGATCATCTCAGACTGCAACTGGGAGGAGGATCGAAACAAGATTTTGAGCATCTTATCCCAGCACATCAATAGCAACATGCCACAATCACTTAAGGTGGGCAGCTTCATCATTGAGTTGGCTTCTCAGCGAAAGAGCCGGGGTGAGAAGAACCCTCCTGTTTATTCTTCTCGTGTGAAAATCTCTATGCCATCATGTCAAGACCAAGATGATATGGCTGAGAAATCTGGATCAGAGACTCCTGATGGTCCATTGTCCCCTGGGAAAATGGATGATATCTCTCCTGTGCAGACAGATTCCCTGGATTCAGTGAGGGAGAGATTACATGGAGGCAAAGGTCTGCCTTTTTATGCAGGGCTTTCTCCTGCAGGGAAGCTTGTGGCCTATAAACGTAAACCCAGTTCAAGTACATCTGGGCTTATCCAGGTGAGAATTATCTTTAATCTGGGTATAGCACCTTTTTATATTTAGGTAACGTTATGATTTTTTCTGAGCCCTTTATGGGCCTTATATTATTTATCTTTACATTTCTTGGGAACTGGGTGATAATATCATTATATTTTTGTAATAGGCCTAGGTTAGATGCATAATTAGAGTGAATTTTTGCACATTTACAAACAGAAATGTAGAGCCTTGTATTAGCTTATAATTTCTTTCTGGTCTTCCCAGAAAGTTGTTCTTTTTAAACTTTATTACCTGGGCTCTAGTGATACTTTGACAACTAGGCAAGGATAATCAGAGATTCAGTCTAGTTCTTGGAATTTATTATTGGCAGATAGATTTTGAAACAAAACCTCATATAGAGTGCTAGGGGTAAGGGGAAGATGAAATTGACTTTAGTGTAGGCAATATGTTTGGAAACTTGGGGAAAATTTTTAATTTAGTAAGGTGTTACTCAGATACATAATAGTTTAAAAAATTGATCCATGTTTACTTAATTTTTTTTTGATTCAAATGGTTTTTGCTAGTATAATCATTATATAGGACAAATATCTGTATCCTTGCTGTTTAATAATTTAGGCAGATTATATTAGTAGAATTATACTGGCATCTAGAAAATTCGAACAGAAGTTTTGAATTAAAATGTAAGTCATATAGTCAAAAAGATTCTCTCCACTTGCTTCGTGACATTAAGTGCACTTTTATATCAGAGTGGTGAATGTGTGGAAGTGTCTGATGTTATTGACAAGATTACTTGACTATTATTAGATTGACTGTTTCTAAGTCACTAAGGGAAGATGACTGATCTACTTAATTAAAAACTTTTTGTTGCAGTTCACTCTCACTGGTACTATAACTGCTTCTGTTGGTATTTCTTAAACTCTAAATGATGGGGAGAACAGTGTTTTCTCTTTATCTCATTTGTTGATCAATACTTTGAAAGCAGAGACTTGCGTAAGATCATTTCTGGTGAGATCAGACTCCCTAAAATACAAGCATAGAAATTCTGTGTTGTTTTCTGCCTAGGACTAGGAAAGCCACCATAGAATATAGCTGCGTAAGCAGTCAGGCCGCAGTAATGTAGACTTCGGGGAAGTTGATGAGTAGTAGTCTTCAAAGCAGGCACAAGGGAGCAGATAGGGGTATCTGACCTAGTTTTCATGTAGCCTAAAAAACTATAGTAAATTTTACTTTTGAGTGGAAAGATCACATTCTTTGTACAAAACTCAAGACAGAGATATTCCTGATCTCCCTGAGAATAATCGCAATTTACTTAAGTAGCGAAGTAGCAAAGAGTAATTTTGTTTTGTGTCTTTGAAGATGGAGTGGCTTGCTGTAGCTATTTTTCTCACCCATTCCCTACTAATTTAGAGAGTAGACTTCGCCTCACTCCGTCTCCTCCTCCCACTTTTAAATGATGAAAAGGAGACACAGAAAAGGTTACTTCTCTAGAGTCACTCAGCAGTATGACCTAGAGAACATGGATAAGAAAGTTGGGAGGTTTTTTTTTAAGAAGAAAGCTATGCTGCTACCCAAGATAGGCAGTCTAACCAATTCAGTTAGCAGAGAGAATCTTTACCTCATTTGTTGGTTCACTTTCTTCTGACAGTTTAATTATTATATCTAAAATTTGAGTGAGTTATCTACCAGCATTTAATTTGAGACCATGTTTTGTCCAAGAGATGAAGATAATATCTTCAAAGTTGAGCCTTTTGGAAACCAAAAATGGAGGTAACTTTGTGGCTTAGGTTAGTGTAACAATGGTTTTCTTATAACTTTAAGCAGATTCACCATATATCTTTCAAATATGAAGGATACTTGAAAGGATCCTTGTGTGAGGGCCTCATTATGCCTCTATGGTCTTATCAAACAGTTTTTGTGTAACACAATGATTCATTTTTGCTGATGATTGTTAATATTTTAACCAGAAGTGCTTATTAACAAGTAAAATAATTGGATGATTCCAATTATTTAGATTTGAATTGTATCTTTTACATATTGAGGATTTAGAATGATGAATTTCTTAGATGCTCTGTTTCCAAACTACAAAATAAAGGAGATGAGATTAGTTCAGAATATCAGGTGATAGTTTTGTTTTGTTTTTTTTTTTTTTATCTCCTGATTACTCAGATTATCCTGAATGGAAAAAGTCCACTTTTTTCCCCCTGTTAAATCTGAAAAATAGATCTATAAAAAGTTTGTTAAAAATGAAACCCCTGTCAAGGGAGAGGAGTTAGCAAGAGAATTTTATCTTTACAGAATTTCTCTTTGCCACTTGTTTCAGGTTAATGGTAAGAGTTACCCGCAGGCTAAGTTGCTATTGGGACAGATGGGGGCATTGCATCCAGCCAATAGGCTAGCTGCTTATATCACAGGCAGGTTGCGACCCTCAGTCCTGGACCTCTCAACCCTCAGTACTGTCATCTCCAAGGTAGCATCCAATGCCAAGGTGGCTGCATCCAGGAAACCACGTACCCTGTTGCCTTCAACATCCAATTCCAAAATGGCATCCTCCTCCGGCACTACAACAAATCGTCCTGGGAAGAATCTGAAGGCGTTTGTTCCGGCAAAAAGGCCAATTGGTAAGTTGGACTGTATATATGATTTGGAAAGGCCTGTGACTTGCTGCTGCTGCCAAGTGGGTATAGGTATGGAGGTTGTAAAAATTAGAGGAGTATAGAATTTGGCATTATTCTTGATGTTCTTCTTGCCTGAATTTTTTTATTTTGTTTTCTATTTTTTTGTAACTTTTCTGATAACTTACTATACTAGATAAATTAAACTAGATGAATTGAATAGTTTTACAGTTTTATTTTCAAGACCGTTAGACTGGTCTTATTAGTATAGAAAAGACTTAGGATTTGAATTTTGTTTGTAAAAAGGGAAGACACTTGAAAATATTTTTTCTATTTTACCATTTTTCCTATGAGAACTGGTTTTTTTGGCACCAATCATATGTTCCTTGAACTTACGAAACCAAGGAGCCTAGCACAAGCTAGTGAGGTAGGTCTGTATAGGCTTAAAGTAGAAGGCTTTTGTAAACATAATTTTAGAAACATTACTTTATTACATCCATCCCTGTTCTGTGAATAAAAACCTCTTGCTTAATATTTCAGTGCTAGAGTCTGTAATAAATTACCTTCTTGAAGCATTTGTGTTTTAGTATTGAGAGTATCTACAGTTGGTTTATTGAACTCTTCTTGTTGTTTCAAATCTATTTAGAAATGCTAAGTAAAAGTGTCAATTGTGTATTCTTATTCCTCTAACAGGAAATTGAAATCTCTTGCTGAAGCTAGAGTTGTGTGAAGATAGAGGGTAGCCATTGTATGTCTTAAAAAGAACCTGTTTTACTTCTTTTTAAAAGCAGCTTTAATTGTGATTTTTTAACAAACTAGGCCTATCCTGCTCTCCTTTGAAAAATATCTTTATATTTTTTAGGAATATGCAATACTTGACTGTCTCATAGTATGACAGCCGTAAGGAGGTAGAGGTACTGGACAGGAGGAATGAAATGGAGGAAACAAGTTTTAAAATTAGAATTGGGGGAGAGAAATCCCATCTTTATTACTTTTTTTGATCTATTTTAGGTGATGAAGTCATTTGCTGCTGTACTGTCTTTTTAGTGTCTTGACAGTTTGAATGTATTGCATAGTCAAAAGAATTTTAGTAGGAACACCCAGTTTTAATCCCTTTCTTGTTAGAATTGTAAGAGATTGTTTTGGGTTGAGGGAAGTGTTTAATTTCAGTGGATGAAAATTGACATGGATAATGCAGGTAGGTCGTACCCGTAAGAAATTAACCCAGTGGTGCACAATAAATGTTGATAAGCACAGTCACTAAGAGGATAAAATATTTAATATGAGAACTGAAGATTTTTGACCTGCAAATTTTTATTTGCAGCGGCTCGACCCTCTCCTGGTGGTGTGTTCACACAGTTTGTGATGAGTAAAGTTGGAGCCTTGCAGCAGAAGATACCTGGAGTTAGCACACCCCAACCCCTGACAGGGCCACAGAAGTTCAGTATCAGACCTTCTCCAGTAATGGTCGTCACACCTGTGGTTTCTCCTGAGCCAGTTCAGGTGTGCAGCCCTGTGACTGCTGCTGTCACTACCACCCCTCAAGTGTTTTTAGAAAATGTTACTGCTGTGACACCTATGACTGCTATTTCTGACGTGGAAACTAAAGAAACTACTTATTCTTCTGGTGCCACCACTTCAGGGGTTGTTGAGGTCTCTGAAACTAATACCAGCACCCCTGTAACATCTACCCAGTCTACGGCCACTGTGAACCTTACCAAAACCACTGGGATAACTACCCCTGTGGCTTCAGTTGCTTTTCCTAAGTCTTTGGTAGCATCTCCAACTATAACTCTTCCTGTTGCTTCCACTGCCTCCACTTCCATAGTTGTGGTGACCACAGCTGCATCTTCCTCCATGGTGACCACACCAACTTCATCTCTGGGTTCTGTTCCTATTATACTCTCAGGAATTAATGGGAGTCCACCAGTGAGCCAGAGACCAGGTAAGGCCTAGATGTTACTAGCTGCTTTACTGTACAGGTATTTATGTATCTTTGTGTGTATGTTAGGATTATAGATATATCAGGATAACAGTGTAGGTATTTCCGCTATAACATGATACGTGTATTCCTGAAAATCTTTGTATTCTGCAAAAGTGAACACTGAAAGTATAATAGAGCTCATGATTAATACAAGATTAGGACAAATCATGAAAATCTATGCAATTTTGTAACCAGGACGCTAATAAAAACAATACCTGATACCTTGAGAGGTAACATGAACAGCCTTGAATGACGGTTTGGTGGGGATGAAGATTGCCTCAGGGGATACTAAAAACACTCAGAAAATATTAGAATGACATGCTGGCTGAAGGATAGTGAAATAATGCAGATGAGATTGGATCAGTGAGCCAGTAGAGCAGCCATTAAGGTGGGTATGGGAGGAAGTGCAACCTGCTGTGTGCTAAGAGCTAGGGGTGCACGTCTCTGAGGTGTACCCCTAGCTCTTTTTGAGGTGGGGTGGTGTGATACTTTTTAATTAAAAAAAGAGATGAGAGGGCTTCCTATGCTATAGCCAGAGGGCTTTTCCTCTGTCTTGCTGAAGATTAAAATATACTCCTGCTATTCTAGCCTTTCTTGTACAGTAAAAGTTACTTATGAATTGGTACCTTTTTTTTTTTTTCTGAGACAGA
>CAUYRT010037694.1:0-53040 GCA_963574885.1 Lepilemur ruficaudatus
TAACCTCAACTGCCTTCTCTTGACAAAAGCCCCCTAACTCCTCTCTTCCTGAATCCTAATTCCTCTCTTTTGAGCCCTACACTCTGTCTGGAAATCCATTAGGGCCTCACACTGAACATGGGCCAAACAGAACTAATTACTTTAACTTCCCCAGCATGTGGCATCCATATTTTGGCTAGTTGTCCGACCATTCCCACAGTCTCCAGAGGTGGAAATCACCCCCAGCCTAGCAATGGAGGCTTCTGCTTAATAACATTGTCTGTCTAGATCTTGTGTCCTCATTCTCTTTCCTAGTGCCACTAACAGAGTTTTGGTTACCAACATTTTTGAGTAGGCACTCAAAAATTAGAGAAGAAAGCAAAGAAGGACCAAATTAGAGTTGTCTACCATTATTTCCTGAATGTTATAATTGCATAAAACTCTTTTAATAGAAAAACAAAATTATAGACCACTAATGTTGACCCAGATTAAGCTTTCATATTTTTTACTTAACCATAACTCAAACATGTATAAACCTAGATATAAAATCCTTATGTGGATAGCTAAATAATCATAAACTGAAACAAATTTTCAAATGAAATACAAACTAAACTATAAAATAAAACCTTTAAAATGATACTCTTTTAATATGTTAAGTGATAGTATATAGCTGAAACTAAACTTTATCTTAAATGAGTATGTAAATTAGCTACCATATTATAAATTCTCCTGACTTTCTAAGCCTTTACCAACACAAGTCCCTCTTGTCTCTATAGAAACTTGTCTGAAACATTATTTGGTCTTCATGTGGCATTATTTATACATTAACCCCACCATTGCGGTTTTCTTATTCTCCTACAACATTAAATTACTAGAGTTGGATGCCCATATTACCATATATACAAATAAAATTCCTGCCACTGAAATTATGTGGAAACAATTGGTTATAACATAGCCACACAAATAATTTTGAACCAATTTATGTTAATTTTGGGATTATAACAGAAGTGAAAACTGAAACATTCTCTTAAAGACTAAATCTACAAATCCCCCAATAGTCTGCAGAGCAAAACTGGAGAAACACAAGCCTATATTTCTGCAATGGCACCTTGGCATTTCTCATTATTACTATAATAAAGTGCAATAAATTCAGTGTTGGCTGCATACATGTTCTCACTGCTGTGCTCTCTCCTGTGCATTAAGCTCTGCTATTCCTGTACCTTGCTTAAGGTGATGAGCTTGATTTCATTGGATCACGTTTATTTGTTTCACTTGCCTTATTGCTTACTGCATTAGAAGCTACTTTTAGCTATTGTTTAAATATTTATATATTTAGTTTAGATATTCATATTTAAACTTTTGCAGCACCAAATGCAGTGCTTTCTATCAGTTAGGTGTTCAGCTATGTGTCCATTTATTCAATATGCATTTATCGAGCTTTTACAATATGCCCGGCAACTACAGGGACCAAGCATAGAGGTAGACAAATTATAGTCTTTGCCTTTAAGGAGTTGGCATTTCTGGTGGGGAAACAATTATAAAACAAATGCGTGACATCATTTCTGATGGTCGTGAATGATAAGACAAAAATCAAGGCTAGTAAACAGAGTGTCAAAGGAGCTTCTCTAACTTAGAGTGATCAGGGAAGGCTGTGCCAAGGAGGGGCAAATGAGCTGAGATCAGTTGAATGTACTTGCAGCTTTAAATTTTATTATAATATCCACTTGTCAATTATGGCCTCCAATAGGTGAGTACTTCTTATTGTGCATAAGAATTGTTCTGCTTATTTTTTATCACAGGAAATTAAAAAAAATCATTTTAGAGTCTATCATCCAATCACCATAAAAATAGTGTAGCTGGGAATCATTTCCCCCCATTTAATGGATGAAACAGAGGAATATTTAGAATATGAAGTAGCCACTACTTGTTGAGCTGTAAATCAAACTTAAACCTAGCCTATTCATTTCTTTCCAGTACATTACACCACCTTCCAGTATTTTGAAAGTTCCACAAAGGTTTTCATGATGATCCACATAATCCTTGGTATTTAATAACAACAAAGGAATTTATAAGAGAGAAAAACCATCGTTATAAAAATAGTCTAACACAATGTATGACCCTAACCTAAAATGGCAAATTAGTTGATTTAATTTAATGTAAGAATACAGTCTTAGTTTAAATAACTTTCAGAATTTCCAAAGGACAACAGTTGTTAAAAAACAGAAGACTTCAAAGACAGTAATAAGCAACAGCAAGAGACTTGCATTATAAAACTTCAATGCTTTGGCTAAAAAGCAACACCACCAACAACAAAAAAATTAAGTTTGGGGTAAGCAGTGAAGTATAAAAAAAAATCTGTCTGATCAGTCTTGAGTATAAATGATGAGTCATGTAATTATTGTGAATGACTAATGAGGTTAGCAGGGCTGTTTGTGCTGAAGAACAAAATTACATTTTAACTCATTTAAAATAGGCTTTAGAGATTAGAACTAATGATTAAATCCCAAAGTTCAAGCAACAATAGAAACTACTTTTAATTTCCTTGGATTAGAAATGTGTATCTTGTTTATTATACGATATGTCTGCTTTGATAAAACATGTACGTAATTATCAAAACACCAATATTTATATCTCTGTCTCATTTAATTCCTTGGAAATCTGAGACAAGGCCCAGAACAAACTAGAAAGAAGTCTGTAATGTGCACTCAACATTGCTCAAACATTATTAAAATAAGGATGCATTTTTCCTTGTACCCAGCCTCATGTGTTTGTGTTAAAATCATGGAAAAAAATCCATTATTAAACACATTATGGAGGAATGTGGTATTGTACTGTTAATATAGCATATGTCAAAACACAGAGTTTATTTATTTCTCCATATTTCACCATATTTATAGGTCACCTCCTTTTGGCTAATGAAAATTTGGATTATTAAAATAATGCAGATGTATCCATTTTGCATATGAAATGCTATCCTTCTACCAGACTGAAGAAGCCCTAGAAGAGAGACAATATCCGTCCTTCTTGTATGCAAGATCTTCTCGTCTCCCATTTTTTGTTTCGTTTTTTTCTTCTTTGAATTATAGTTTTGTCTCTCCTCTGTCACCATTCTATTTTGTGATTAATTATATTCAGAAGTATGTCTTCTAAGGGAATCAGGAAAGGGTTCATTAGGACTTATCAAGAGTCTATCATCAAGGTAGAAATCTTAGTCCAAAAAAGAGAAGGGGAGAGAGTGAGGTGGGAACCACACAGTTGTATGTATGTCCTCTGCTAAACATTTTACTTGTAAATTCTTCCATTTAACCTCCAACTTATCCCGTGGGGCAGATATTATTTTCATTTCTCTGATGATGGCCCGACACCCAGAGAGGTAAAATGAGTTTACTGAAGGTCATACTGGAAGGATAGAGCTGGGATGTGATGTGATGTAAACTCAGATCTTGGAATGCAGCTTTGCTCTACTCTAGGTTGTCTCCCAATAAAATACGCTGTGTTCTTGAACTTGACTGAAGTGAAATCTTCTGGAGCATTGGATGTAAATGCAAAATTTTCCCATTTAGGCTTTATCATCATTGAGAATGAGGAATGAGTCTTTACTCAATTTCACTGAGCAGAGCTGGAGAACAGGGATGGATTTGTAGGTGTGTCCTTGAGGATTTCAGTGACCAGTGGGGAAAGGGGTCATGTTTCTGGCTATAAGATAGCTCCATAAAGAATCTCAAAATATGCTTACTTTTATTTATGAACAGAAATCCCTTTCTTTCAGCAATTATGCAGAATATTGTAGTGTCTTTCATTCCATAAGTCCTCTGCAGAGAAAAACCTAAAAAGAGGGGAAACCCCATTTTTGGGGTTGCTAAAGTCTCCCTTTAGTCTATAGTTTCTTGATTATTTTATATTTAATATAGTTATGCTCACTAAAATAGTATAATGGATTTGTGAAGAACAAAAAATTTTAAAATTAAAAATAACTGTCAAATTTCATTGATTCTAACTGGTGTATCATATACCAGTTAATAGCAATGTTAAGGGATAATAGTCTTCATATTCATTTACATATATGAAAACTGATACCTAGAGAGGACGTATTACTCGTTCAGGAAAGCTAGAAAATGGCAGGACAGTCATTTCAGTGCCTGAGCTTTAAAATGCTACTTTTTAGTACCATTTGATCTATAGTTATTTTGCCAGTAAAAATTCTCCATGACAGTTAATTCCCTGGGAACAGAGAACATGTTTTGAGTTTTTCGTATTTTATGACCTAACACAGTGCTACCTGGTATTTAAATAGATGAGAACGAGGTGGAAGAGAAGGAGAGGAGGGAAGGGGAAGGGAGGGGAGAAGAGTGCTGAGAGGAGAGCAATGGGAGGGAAAAGATAAGGAAAAGAAAGCAATGAAGGAAAGGAACACAAGTTTGAAATAAGAGAGGGAAAAAGAAAAGAAGGAAAGAGGGAAGCTCTGACCCAAATTCAGAGTTTCTGTGATGTCAGTACCTGTGGAGTGGTGAGGTGTCTGGAAATAGGTTTTGCTTGGATTCTGACTTCCATTAGTCCACTTAGGTGAGCACATGTAGCCCTCACACATATACTAGTCACAGAGAAAGAACAGCACATAAAACCTTAGGAAATGAAAGATTCTTAAAGGAAATCATTTGCGAATGTTTCAGAATTAGAAAGAAACAAAAGTCTAATGAAAAGCATCTGGCAAAAATCAAGGTTGAATACCCAGGTCCCTGCAATGCTGAACTTCAATTTGATGACTATATTGTGAAATTTATACCTCTTCTTTGAACCTTGGTTTTCTATTCTGAAATGATGGGTCTATATAGACTCCTCTGTCCAGGTTATTTCCAGTTTTAAAAATCTATCTATACTCCACTAGAGTAGAATTAATTTTCCTAATCATATTTTCTCTCATTTAGAAGAAGACAATATGTACACAAATGACTATTTCCACTACTATATGTTTTCAAATAAATAAGGTATGCACTTAGGTAAAGCTTAAGATTCTGGAATCTGTCAGAGTCACTCATTTTTTGAAAGCTTACAAATGAAAGGCTACTAGAAGGAAAATAAGATTACACACATATTTACTATCCAGTTTTAAAGTGTCAGCATTTACATTTTTATCAGCCTTATGATTACAATAAGGTTTGTATTGCACTGCTGCTAGGTTACCTTGTCATATGACTGATATAACAGTAACACTGATAGGAAAAAGCATTTTTCTAGTAACAATACTCTTCCCATATTTCAGAGAGGCATGAGTAGCAGTAGGGTATATTCCATCTATTTCAATTCCAGAACCAAATTTATCTCAATCTGTGTGTGTAAATTCAGTTAGATGATATAATGAGGGGAAATAAGACAAGTTACACAAAGTGAGGTTTAATTCAGCATGTGGAGGATAAGAAAGCAAAGATCATTTGGACATCCTAAGGCTTGCCAATGAAGTAGCAGCTGTTTTTGGAAACAGCTAAAACATTAACCCATGGATATTCTAGTACCATCCTCTCCAAGCAGGCAGTCATTTAGTACGGTCCTTCTCTGTCTTGTGAACTCTTTCATCCAACATCTATTCTGGCTGCAAATCCTTGGGGCATACATAGAATTGTCTTCATCCAAACACTACAACTAAAATAGCCCATTTCCTTTTTTTTTATTTTCTGACCAGAGGAAGAAGTTTTGCTAAGGACAGCATAAGTGTTGCTTGGGAAATCTCTGAACATCATTAAATAACCAAATCCCTAGTGCTATCAGTCCGGTGCATACTACAGAGAGCTGCCCCAGTGAGAAGCAACCCGATTGCCAATCCCACTTTTGTAATTTCAACCATCTGTACTTGTGACTTTTGATTTGAATTTCAAATTTGAAATTGCTATTTGTTTTCTCTGTTCAAAGCATCAAAATTCATATGCCATGTCTCTCCAGAATTAGTATTCATATGGGCCCTTTGTTGCACCTCAGTTCCAGCTGTTCCAAATTTGGTAAAATCCACCCTGTCATTTTTGCATGATGCAGTAACAGACAACAGAAACTTAATGATTTATTCACCATGAGCGATGAGGCTGTTGTATATTGTTGATAACCAGAAGAGCAGTTGGGGGAAAGTGTTGACCTGATCTTTATCTGTTTTTCTTATTGAATTAAGGACTTTTGAAAATATGATTTTGCTACACTAAAACTGGGTTTAGAAGTCCAGCAAACTATGGATTTGTACTTTGTATGTTTTCCCTCATTTCTTACAGCTATCAGTGAGGATTATGGTAATTCTCAAGTACTAAATGCTAATAATTGTTGATGAAACTGGCACCCAGCTGTAAGTATGCATAAAGGAACCAATGTCAACAAAGGTAACATCTTTGAGGCTTATTTTCAAAGTAATCATAGATGGACATAAAACTTTTACCTAGAGATGGTAGAAACTGATAACCTAATTTTAAATGTAAGGACTACATATTAAATACGATCAGGGCTTTTTTTTTTTTTGATCAAGCCTTAATTAACAGGAGCCATCAATTGGATTTTGTTATATTGCTCTTGAAGGAGACAAGAAAATAAGAAATTAAGTTTGGTTGGAGAGTTAATCAAATGTAAATGAAACAAAGATCCAGTGCTTGAAGCACAACTGATATTTATCTAGTCCAATACTCTATAGCTGTCTGATAGAATTTTCCGCAATAATGGAAAAGTTCTTTACCTTCATGGTCAAGTACAGTAGCCACTAGTCTTGTGTAGGTCTCAAGCAATTGAAATGTGGCTAGTCACTACCACTGCAATGATGCAGTTCTATATCTTCTATATCTGCTGTTATCTACAATAAATATTCAAGTTCAGAATAAATGAACTTCTATTCAGAGGATAAGGATTCTAATATATTCTCAAAGTTCAAAGAAAATATTATTAATATTAACTAAAATTATATTACTAACTAAAATGAAATCTATACTCACACATTTTTAAAAAGATTTTCAATAGCATAGATTCAAACAAGGAAAGTTACGTAGGTGACTTACGGTATGTACCTTAGCATAAAAAGGTAGTTTGATAAAAAATATACGAGCCTGTAGAATCAGTTTTGTGTTCAAATTCACACTCGAAGTCTTTCTTGATGTGTGCCTTTAGGCAAGCTACCAATTATTGTAAAGTTTATTGTCATTATCTTTGTAAGTTTGAAATAACTGTAACATTACAACAACAGATTAACTAAAATAATGTGTGTGTACAACATACCTACCTGGCACAATGCCAGGGACAAAATGGATATTAAATTTCCCAATTCTCAAATTCCCAAAGTATATTATAATACTTATACTGGGTTTTATCGCATGCAAAAAATTCTGCTTTCCAAAAATAAAATAAAGCAAAATAGAAAACCCCAGAAAATTTACATGCCTTTTAATCAAAAAATGACGAAGAGAAGTTTAGTGCAATGCATTTTTTTTTCTTTTATTCACCCCAAGCTAAAAGATCACTGCTTTTTTTCTGCTTTGTTAAGTATAAAATTCTAGTGTTCGGAACAGTGAGTGCTATATAACAGTCATTCAATAACATTTGTTGAGTGCAGAAGGCATAAGTAAATATGTATTCATACTCACTTAAGTTCTTTAGATTTCATGATTTCACAGTTACAATAATAATTTGAAGTTCAGAAAGGAGCATTAAGTTAGTAATTCTTTCCCCTCATAGCCAGTGTCTTTGTTTTGTCACTTTTCCTTTCAAAATGTCTGTCATTTTTATTCTTCCTCTCTACTATCAATGTCATTACTCTGATGAATTCATCCAGATAGGTGACTAGCAGCCAGCCTCAAGCATAGAGCTGCACCATCTACTCTAGCCTCTATCCCAGCAAACCACATTCTGGGGGGTGCAATAAGTTCAGTGGCTAAAGGGGCACCAATAGTCATTACTAGTGAAGAGTCACTCCTTACAAATCATTTAAACACATACACACGTAAATTTTTGGAATGTACGCATATCTGAAGGCAAGTGGGTAAGAGTGACACTTTTACTCTGTCTTTAAATATAAATAATGTATATTTTTATAAATATATAAATGCAGAGTATAGACATCACTCTCCCTTGCTTGCATTTGCATTTTATCCCAGGAGTAAGAGAAAAAGGGACCAAGTCACTGCCAAAGCAGCAGGAATTAAGCACAAATCCAACTCTTCCTGTATCTGTGATATGATTCATAGGTGGGGATGTGTCACTCTTAGAAAACTTTTCTGTCATTGATGTCACAGTAGAAAACATATTAAGAGTTGTTGTCGTAAAATACCTTCAGTCATTTCTTCCTAATAAATTGCTTTCATGATAGCATTCTCCAGATCAAGAACAAAATACTTTCTATTTCTTGCTATATTAACTCGAAATATTTCATTTTTTCTTTCGAGGTTGTCAGTGCACTAGTACCATTTCAGTCTTCATAGCTTTGCTTTCTGACACCCTCACAAAAGTCATCATTCATATTAGTCAAACCCATCCTTCAGTGAGTAATAGACTTGGAACGATCATTAGGGATTTGAGGACTTGAATGCAAGATTTCTGGTCACCTAATTTTTGTTCCTTTTACAATTTAAAACCTATCAGATACAGTTCTTCCACTACCATGAAGCTTGATATTCAGCCCTCCCTTGACTCGACCTCCTCCGAGCTTTACTGAACACATGCTCAGCATCTTGCACAGTGCACTCCTATTCCATATGCTTGTTTTATTGCCTGTATTTAAGTGGAGGATGTTTGGCATCTAGAACCTTAAAATTTTTTTGAACCGTTCCTTTTTACAGTTTTTCACACGTGCTCAGTTTGTAATAAGGATTATTTTTTAATCTAATTTCTTGCATTTTGTTATTTGCTAAGTGAACAATACTATGTTCATTTTTTCTTAAATATAATAGATACAGACTGTTTTTCCAGTAATGGCCATTGTGGGAATGAATAAATTTTTTCAAAGCACTTTACATACATAATAAATGATTCTACTATCAAACAAAAGCAATAACTCTTGTGCCTTGGTACTAGGTTGAGAATTATACCCATCAAAAGGCTTCAAAGATTCTAGTGAGTTGAAACAATCCATGTGTTTGCCACAGAAGTGGTTCTCAGTACATGATTATTGAACATTAAATCATACAAGACTATATCTAATGCATCACAGTATGCATACATGAAAAGCATAACCAAAATTTAATCTTGCATCATTTAATCTTAAAAACTGTTTAGCGTTTGTAGGTAAGTAGAAGCCACGTAGATCTGAATCTCTCTACTCATACGCTGAAAGTCATACAGAGCATCCAAAAGAGAAAATAAAACCAACCACCCTTAACTTGTAGTTAAAGATAAGTAGGAGAATAAAAATACTAAACACTTCAAATGATGCATAGGAAGAAAAACACCCTAAACAGGAGAGTCAGCTCAAGTCCATGTTGAAACCCTCTGTGGGGAGGGTGGGGAAGGAGAGGTGATTAGGGCCTAACAGTTGGAACACAGAATCATTCTTAGAAAAAGATTCTCAGAGCTCATTAGAACACGTCCAAAACTTGGTAGATGAGAGGATTAGCTACTGGGAACAGAAAGAGTGCTTGAAAGGACACAGTACCAGAAGTGGCCCACAGTAGCAATCTTGAAAACACCCCTTCTAGGGGAAAAAGAGGAAACTTTGCAAATAGATATATCCCGGAGAGTCTTAAAGGTAAAGAATAAATATTCATATATGTGCGTACGTGTATTACCTTGAATCTGAATCTCAAAATACCAGAACCAAAATGGGTTTCTTCTTAAAAAAAGAGCTTATGATACAAGAATTGATACACGAATTGACTTAATTCAGGTAGGAAACTGAAAGAAATATATGTCTCAGAAATGAAGGGTAAATCCAAAGTTCCCAAAAGGGGACAGATATGATTTAATCTGCAATAAACAGCATCTAGTAACATAACAGACACAACAAAGAGAACAAAAATTACACAAAAAGAACCACAAAAAGAGTCAACATATGTATAGTTGGTTTATTTTTTAAAAAAGAAAAAAAATATGTAGGGCAGAATTAATATTTAACATCATAACCTAAGAAAAATTTTTGGAAAAATAGGAAGCTCTAATTTAACATTTTTAAATAGCCTACCACATAACATGGAAAGTTGATCCAGAAAAGCTAACTGTGAGACATACCCAGATAAAACATTTACATCATAAAAATAAAGAGAAAAAATCTGGGCTATTCAGAAAAATGAGCAAATCACCTATAAAGGTATGAAAATCATGTTGGCATCCTACTCCTTGACAGCAACATACAAAGCAAGATAACACTGAATTAACATATTTCAAAAACTTAATGAATGACGCAAAGCCTAATAATCCAGCCAATGCTTCCTTAAAGTATCTAGGCTGTCCAAAACCACTTTTAAACATATAACAATTCAGGAAATACTGGAGTTCAAATCCTTCTGGAGGAACCTAATAGAAAACTTGTTTTATTTATTGAAAATACAATTGGGAAGAACCTGGCGGATGACTAATGGTGAGCATATAAATATATTATTATTGTTCTAACAAAATAGAAACACCTCAATTAAAATACTTACAAAGGAGACAAAAAGGGAAGTTAGAATGTGGTCACTGATTGTTGCTTTGACATTTCCTTTGTAAGTTTGTTTCCCTATAGGTTTGGATTTTCCTTTGTACGTTTGTTTTTTGTAGTAGTAATGGTGAAATAGCTATAAACCTATTTTTTGTGTACTGTAGAAAAAGCTAAATGAGGAAATAACATTGTTAGAAATCAGAGTTCTTACCTTAGAAGAAGAGAAAAATAAACGAAATAGGAAAAGAAAGAAAAGCCTGTGGTATTTGACTTGAACTGGAAGTATCAGAACAATCTCATAATTAAAAAAAAAAATTGCGTGTGTGTGCATGCACACGTGTGTGTGTTCTAGCTCTCTCTAGTCATCGAAAGAGTATAGAAGAAATGACACTCCAATACCAATGAGCACATTTAGTGCCCGGGTCTTGGCTTCTAAAATAAGTCAAAACTACTTGAAGAACTGCTGATTTCAGGTTTGGGGCAGGAAAAATACAAACTGAAAGTGATATATATTGGGGAGCAAAGAAATCAAAGAACTGCTTAATGACTAGCAGGAATATGTCAAGAGGTCAAAGGAGCAAGATGTGCAAATTGAGTGAATTTAGGCTATTTTTAAATAACTTTTTTTGAGGCACAACATACAAACAGAAAAGTACCTGTTTAATAAGGGCATCACTTCCTGAATTTTCATTACTAGAACACACTATTTTAACCAGAATCCAGATCAAGAACTAGAACATTATAAAGGTAGAAGCAACACTAATACACCATCAAGAGTAACCACTTTCCTGATTCTAACAGCACAGATATTTTTGTCTGATTTTTAACTTCATAACATGGAATCATACAGAACTTACTCTTTTGTGTCAAACTTATTTTAATTAATTTTATTTTTGCTAGATTTAGCCATACTGTTGTGTATTTAACTGTATTCCATTGCAAGCACATACCACAATTTAAATTTGGAAATAATTCAAGTATAAAATGTTTTTAAGTTTTAAAAACTTCCTAAGTCCATAGTGACACTATAAAGGTGAAAATGGGAGAAAGAGCTCTTCTTTACAGAATTATGTCAGCAAATAAATGCAAAAAGAATAACAGAATATGAAAATGGCCATACTGAGCCATCAATGTAATAATTGATTTAAACAAGGATCACCTCCTAGCACTCTGGGAGGCCAAGGCGGAAGGATCACTCTAGGTCAGGAGTTCGAGACCAGCCTCAGCAAGAGCAAGACCCTGTCTCTACTAAACATAGAAAGAAATTAGCTGGACAACTAAAAATATATAGAAAAAATTAGCCAGGCATGGTGGCGCATGCCTGTAGTCCCAGCTGCTTGGGAGAATGAGGCAGAAGGATTGCTTAAGCCCAGGAGTTTGAGGTTGCTGTGAGCCAGGCTGATGCCATGGCACTCTAGCCTAGGCAACAGACGGAGACTCTGTCTCCAAAAAAAAAAATTTAAATAAATAAATAAACAAGGATCACCAATGGATCTAAAAATCATTCAGTCAATTGTTATTGAGGAACACATTATTCACATAGTTTCAAAGCATTAGCCACATATCACTTATTAATAACAAAGGGAGAATGGCAACCTTGCAATGGAAAAACATTGCAAAGGTCATCTTAATCAAGTGATCAAAACCATAATTATCAATACCACACCTCACAATTGGATGCAGTGTTCTTGCAAAAAACATTTAATCTGAACATAAATGTGAAGAAATAGTCACAAAAAAACAACTTGTATGTAAGTCATTATATAAGACAACTGATCTAAACATTTAAAAAATATCAGCATCATGAAAGTTTTTAAAAAAACAGGTTTGGGGGTGCTTTTGTAGATTTAAAAAGACATGACAACTAAGTACAATTTATTATTCTTGATTGAATCTTGTAATAAGAGCAACAAACAGGCCTGAAGAACAATATTGAGATAATTAGGGAAATTTGAATAGGATTAAATAAGCTTATTTTATCAATGTTAAATTTCTTGGATCTGATAGTGGTATTGTGTTTATGTAAGAGAATGTCCTAATTTTTGGAAGATATTTTGGAGTGGAACAAAAGAAAAAAACAAATGTGGCTACTGAGAATTCGTGAATTTAGATGAATGTTACATAGGTTTCATTGTATTATTATTACAATACTTTTGTAGATTTGAATAAAAGGTGAGACAAAAAAGAATATATAAAACACGTTTCTCTTAAAATTTTCAGATTGAAGATTGTTTTTAAAATTCAATATAATAAAATGTACAATGAACTACTGACTAATATTATTCTTTTCATATTTTAGATATTTAATCCAGAACATTTATTTTAGTTTTGAATTCCTGTTCTAATTTTAATTAATTGATCAGCTAACATATATTTAATTATAAAATATATAAAAATCCAACATGATTTGCAATACTTAAAATAATCCTAAATTTTTATTTTAGTTTGATCATACTTTTCTACTTAAAAAAACAAACTTGTAAACTATTATATTATTATTGATGAAAAATTGGTCTGGGTACATAGTGCTTTCAAAATATTATTTTTGTTTGAATTTTGGCTGAATGACAAAACAAATCAAATAAGACTCTACATAAAATTGAGTAACAAACAACTTTGAACTTATATTTTATTAGTTCTACCCAAATAAAGCTAATTATGATATTAGCCACTGCTTGCCAATGAAATAGAACCTGTTTTATAGAAACAATCCCTTTCTGCTAAAACATCCCCAGAATTGATTTTGAAAAAGAAAAGTAAATCTTTTAAGAATTCCTAATTGGATCATGGCTTTAGTAAACTCTATTTAAAAAAAAAAAAAAAAAAAAAAAGTCCAAAGCCATTTCAGAAGTGCTATGTAACTTCAAATGATAGAAAATACAACTCACAGTTCCTATGAGACAAGCAATAAACTATGTATTACTTAAAAAATAAATTAAAAAATAAAATGCTGTAGTTAATTTCTGTTGCTTGTTTCCTACGGGATTCAGAAGGCACCTTCAGGAGCCTTATGGCCAATGAATTATTTAAAATTTGTTATATAGACACTAAGAACTTTATAAATTCCCCTGTGTGCCTTTTGCTTTTAGAGGCAAGTAAAAATTTATTTAAACCCCTGTATAAAAATTATAATATATATTGAATTTTTACATTTTTACAATGTATATTCCATTAGTTTTACCAAAATATAACTAAGATGATATCATTGCAAATGCAAGAATTGAATAGTTTGAAAAAATACCATTATTACTGCACATGATAGAGAAATATTTATACCTTAATATTTGTCATATGTATTTTCAACAAAACTCATTTTTCCAAATCACATATAAACTATCAACACTAACCTATGCCAAACACATATTGTGTTTTTCTTGAAAAACATTTACTTTAGACTATATTATAACTAATATAGATAATTATGCATTTATTTTATATTAAAATATTATTAGGAATTAATCCTATATGATATACATCTCATAGTATCTCTGAAAGCTAGTGCCAGGAAGGACTCTTTTAGGTCTTGAGCAATACATTAATTACATCAATAAATAATATTTTGACAATTATTCAATTTTAAAAAGTGTAGATTAAATTTTTCTCATTAGTCTTCCTCCTCGGAGAGTGAAAACCGTAATTTATTTGACTTATTCATTTACACTAAGTCCTCTAACAAAGGTAGTCTATATTTGAATTCATAGAGAGGTCTAGAGTAGTTACTTTATTCCTAGAAACTAGAAAGTATATGTGTGTGTGTATGTAGTATCTGCAATATGTATATGTATATATATGTGTGTGTGTAATATCAAGAGTAATATATTTTATAATATGAAAAATCAAATGCATTTTTTACTTCCAAAAATTAATAAAATTAATTCTAAAGTTAATCTAAGAGTTGTCTAAAAATTTCAAGAACTTTGCCTCTTTATAATTTCTGTGTATAAGAAAATAATACGGGAAGACTTATATATTAGTGTTTATGAAGTTGCTAATTTGTTAACTTTCTTTGGAAGGCCTTGTGAATATAACAAAGTCCTAAAAATTTTCTACTTGTACCTGTCAGGAATAAGTCATTTTCAAAGAATCTAATGCAATGAATAATTCCCTGAAAGCCCTATTCTTCAGACTCTGACGTAGCTAAAGAGTTTGGGCCCCAACTAGAAATGGCCTTTATTATAAGTCATTTCCAAATAGCCGTACCATTTCTTTGAAAACCAATTGTTTATATTTTTTTGCTTTGGGGCCAAAAAAGCAAATACCTTGAGAATGGCAGTGTTAGTGGGAGAAGACAGTAAATGAAACCTGTTAATTAGTCTAGGACTGGAAAAAGAGTGAACCCAAAAGGAGCCACTGTGCAAATAAGAGAGAGAAAATACGTAGTAATTGAGAGAGACATGAGCTGTACTTCATATCAATTTATTCCATTTCCATCAGGAGAAAAGATATATGGCAGATTGTGTAGTTACTCTCTATCTCTCCAAAAGTTCAGTTCGAAAATTCTATTAGTTCTAGACACTCCATTAATTTTCTAGTCTTCATAGCCTGGAATATTACCACTCATTTTTTATAATAGTAGTTGACACCATGACTTAATTATAGCATGCTGAGTGTTAGGAGAATATGATAAATGAAAAATAAGTTTGTTAATATGACATATAAGCAAGAGTTCCCTCCATTTGCTTTACATATGCACTCGCCATTACGGGAGGGTAATTAGAAAGCTGTGACAAATACCCTCCTCCCCCAAATTACAAATGTCTATACCTGAAAACATGACTTCAAGATTCAATTAAAATCATAATTACTTTATCAAATTCCAGTCCTACCACAGACATGAGTATTGAATAAAGCTACAACAGCACTGTATTCTATTAGAAAGTAGAACTTTTCTTTTTAAAAAAGTCATATAAATTACAAATTAAAATAAGGAAGAGGCAGGAAATATTTTCATCTCACAATGAAGACTTTTAAAATAAACATAAATTTTTTTGCTAACATTCAAAGTTGTACTAGCATTGAAATTTCATACCATGACTCAAAGCTTGCTCACTCTCTACCATGTAATCAAAGTGAAAATAAATGTATGTGAATTTTTTTAAGATGTTATAGAATATGAAACACTATTTTTTCTATGAAAAATTTTCCAAATTTTGATAATATAGAGTATTTGTTTTCATTACCTGGAGTAGCAAAGACAATTAACTATCCACCAAGTATTTCCGTTCCCTGGCCACTGGGTGCAGATGTTGCTGGGAAGTGGTAGTTCAGCAAAGGATTTCATTTCTGCATCGTGCCTGCATCTATGTGGGACCGTTTGACTAGAAACTGGGATATGAGGAAGTCATATGTGTCACTCTCTCATAGGTCACGTTAATTAAGAAGCAAATATGCCTTCCACATAGTTTCTTCTCTCATCTTCAGGCTTATGCAGAAAACTTGGAGACTCCAAAAAAATGTCAAAACGACAAGAAAGAAGGTGCTATTGCCACTGAATCACTACTTGGCGTATTAGCTACCAGCTGTCTAGGAACACGCACATTCTATCTCACAAACTTCTAATTTGTAAATTTCTTGAAATAGAGGGTCTTATTTGTTGTAGCAGTTGATTATACTCAAAGTAAATATATATAATGTTCAGCAGGGTGTAGAAGATGTGATGTTGAATGGGAAGCTTTTCTGATTTCTAGGGAAAGTTGGTTTCCCATGGAAAAATAAGTGCATACGAAACTCTCCATAAAAGGGTGCAGTCTGAGGCAATAAGAATATTTTAGGGGTAACTTCCATTTCTAAAGAAAATGTGTATGTGCCAAACACAGATAAAAACACATAATTTTTTCATAATGTTCAAAAAATTTTAACAAAATCATTTTTTTTAGCAATTAGTTCAAAATGAAATATCTTTATTTTAAACTTGGATAAGGCATGTAAAATTTAAGAAATTCTGCCTCTTGACCCAAGCTTTTTGTCTTTCATCCTTACATACAAGAGGACTATGAGTTCCAGATATAGTAATTTAGTGTTCTTTTCAACAGTTTTTTGAAATAAAAAAAGAGTAACTTGGGTTAAGGGAAAAAACCACTTACCTTGTCAATTGTTTTGGTTAGTAGACTAACTTTCTCATAATTATATGATAATAATGATTAGCAGAGGTAAACGAAGCCACTTAAAATGATTAAATATTTTAAAATATTTTTAAAAATTACTTTATATCCCATTCCACTTTTTTATTCCTAGAGTATCACTATTCATAGCTTAATGATGCACAGTTTTAAAACATTTTTCTATGTATTGACATGGACATACACATATAAACACACTTCTTTTGAGACCACATTTGTGAGTTTCTTCTAGCTTCTTAAACATCCTATACTCACCCTTTCTTCAATGAATAACTTCACTTTATGCTTCAGTAGACAATTAGAACTAGACTAGAAACTCTGCCAAATTCTAAATAAAAAATCTGCAAACTTTTCCATACTCTCTCTTTTCCGTGTTTAACACAGGGAGAGAAACATCCGGTTCCCATCAAGAGCCAAGTCTTCCTCTGGTCTGAGCCTCACCTCACTCAGAACTTGCCTATCTTACTCATTGTTATGCTCTCTGCTCCTCACAGCTTTGGGCACAGAGAATGCAGCACCCAATAATATGTGAAATTATAGATATGTGAAATATGTGTGAACTGATGGGCGAATAAAAACTATTTATGTAAAATGATTATGCCAAACTTTTCATACAATGAATAAGAAGCCTATAAGCAACAAAAGACAAATAATAACGTGAAAATACCTTCAACCTTAATAAAAGATCAGGGAGATAAAAATAAGAAAGTGTGAGATAATTTTTTGGTGCAGACCCAATATAGAAAAATTAAGAAATTTGATAGATTTTAATATTATTGAGATTTTTCAGAAATAGCTACACTCACACACTACTTGTTAAAGCATGAAGTGTTATGTCATTTTTGCCTGGGAGAATTTATCAATAATTTAAATGTGCATCCAGTATGACCCAATAATAAGAGATCTAATGGCATTTTCTACAGACAATCTTGGTTGTGAATAAAGGTATGCATTCAAGATGAATACATGATGGTGAACCCACACTATGAAATACAATATAGAAGTTATGAAGATACCTTACTCTCCTTTTGATTCAATACAGTAGACTCAACAAACAGGAAGAAAATATAATTTTTGAGCAAATAAAACTTAAGAAATTTAGGAAAATTAAATTTTTATGCTGAGATGTTCTTCTGAATGGTATAGTGGTCATGATATTAGATCTGCAGAGAAGGAAATAAAAACCTAGAGTGCTATTTGGCTTTAAGAAGATAAAAATGTTTAAGGGATATCTATCTGAAAACAAAGGATAGGAAGATAATTATATCTTCAGAAGTGAAAATAAATATCATCCTTGATGGTGTAAAAGCAAAAGTATTGCTGAAATTGCACAGGAGAAGGGGAGGGAGACTGGAGATGACTATCTGAGTATATACAGCAAAATAAATATAGATTTAATATGTTATTTGAATTTTAAAGTAACTGATGAAAGAATTAAAATATACTGTTACAATCAAAAGAAGAAGAAGAGGGGAAAAAAAGTAGAGTAAGAAAGCGCTAAATCTTCACATCTTAGGGATTCCATGTGGAGGTGTATTTGAATAGGAACATTAGTCAGAGCTAGGATATAAACTACCACAAAAATTAAATTAAGAAATTGTTGTGAGTGTCTGTCTCTGGGAGGGGCATGGGGGTGGGAAAAATACTGTTGCTTTTCATTATCAAGCTATCTGAACTATTCAATTTTTTAAAATCATGTACAGATATTCTTTGATTAAAAACAAAGAGAATGGAAAAACAAGCACTACACGTACTCACCATCAAATTGATATTAACTGACCAGCACTTATGGGCACACATAATAGCAACCTTCATCAGGTGACGGGCAGGTGGGAAGGGGGAGGAGGGGGTGGGATTTTTCACACCTAATGGGTGCAGTGTGCACCATTTGGGGGATGGATACACTTGAAGCTCTGATCCAGGTGGGGCAAAGGCAATACATGTAACCTAAACATTTGTACCCCGGTAATATGCTGAAATAATAACAATAAAAAAAGAATGAGGTAAAACTACCCTTAATGAAATATAAAAATTTTTAAAAATATTGTTAAGTGGAAAAAAATTACGTGTTTAAAAAATTATTAACTACCTTTGAAATTCCCATGTAAACTTTCTTACGGGTTCTCCACAAAACATACTCTACACATACAGTTAAGTATAATGTTTATTCATTGTGAATTATTAAAAAGTCAAATCACTTAGAAATCAACCTACCAACAATGTTAGAGTGTCAATATCAAACAAGGTTAATGTAATAAAGAATAAAATATATATGGGAGACTCTAGGAAAATATTACACATGATTAGTTTAAGAGAATTTTTTTAAATTGCTCAAACTGCATTACAAAAGTAAAGCACTCTGGCCCATCCCATGCAGACAGGGTGATCCCTAAGGGATTATAACCTCTGTGCTAGGATGTGCCGGGCATAGGGGTGGGTGAGAAGTCCCCACTGAGTCAGCCACCCTTGGACCCCAGGGAATGGAGAGCAGGCAGCCAAGAACCCAGTGGGAGATGGTATTGAATGTGAGCTGAGGTACATATTCTGTACTTCACTTCCAAAACATAACTTAATAAATTAAATTATTAAGAATTTCAAGATTATGATAACAGAACATTAAACCCACATGGAGTCCTTCTGAAAATAAGGCCTGATGTGGCTACTTAGGTCACAAATCCATTCAATCTGCTCTGCTCATAGATCATTTGCAGCCTTCTGCTTTTCTTGTACCAAAATCTCAGAAATAAGATCATATTCACTGGAAAATATTTTAAAATGTCTTCATACTCAAACAATTATGGTTGTATCAAACATGCAACAAATGCCAAATCCCACTGACTGCCAGAGAATAAGTTGATTAAGCAAAACATTTATAATCATGGGTCCTAAACTGGCTTTAAAGTGGTTTCCGTTAATAGAGAGGAAATACCTCCAACTAGCCTTTGCTGCTGAATGAAGGATGGAATTTCAAAAGTATTATGTTTTTTTATCTTGACATGATACAAGAATCAACCAGCTAATGAGCCAAATGTACCTTCGAAACTATGAGTGACAAAGGTGGCAAATGTGTATTTTGGCAATTTAGTAGCAGTCTGACCATAGGCATTATGGCTAAAGTACAAAGCTATTCATCTTACTTATTGTTAAATCAGTTGGGCAATAGGTGATATGCTTCCAAAAGAGGGTAGTGGTCCACCTCCTGTCTGTGGACCAAATAGATAGTGACATATGATTAGCTTTATGGTACTCACTGCGTCTAATAATGCCACAAATGTTAAATGGCCATCCCAGGCGGCCTCAAACTGAACAGGCCAACAGGGAGAAATATTTTTTCTAAGATTTTCAGAAACATATTTGTAGATTAACAACATGCAATTATTTGCTCTAATGCTCTAAAGCAGCATTATGAGAAAACCAAGAAAGAACTAAAAGCAGGAATAGCAATAAGCATTCTTGATCTCTTTGAATTAGGTGGGGAAAAATAAAGGATTTAAAGTTAAAGATGAAATTTCACTAGCTTGGTAGAGTTGAAGAAACTATTAGGCAATGATTTAAAATTATCTTTTTAAAAGGTATTCAATTTTGCCTTCCAGAAACTGCATTTGAGCAATTCTTAGAAGAAGCAGCTAAGTATTAAAAGTGATGATGATATGATGAAGCAATTAGATTGAATTATTTTTAATCGCAATATTCTCCAAGCCTATAGTTACTTGGGATTGGTTAAAAAGAAAACAAAACACCATCAGGCACAAAGAAAGTATTTTCTTACTAAATCCAAGTTGATATTTCTATCTTACCTACATGGACACGTAATTTTACATGACAGGAGAAAAACTGACCACTTGCAATTTCAAACAACCAAATTGCTTTTAACTTTCAAATTTTAGGTTTAAATGTTTATACTTTGTAACACCAGAATCCTTATATTTGGCTTTATCTACATCTTTTAAAATATACGATGATATGATCAAGATAATTTCTCTGAATCTAAGAAATGTTAAAGATCTAAAGAACCCATGATGAGACATATTATAAAGTTATATAACAAGCAAAATATTTGCTTCAATGACATTGCAAACATCTTTTCATGTTGCCTTTTGCTTTGCCTTTCATACTTTTTGCCAACCTGTCATACATTATGGTAGAAGATAGACTTTTTCTGCACTTCATGGACCATTTATCAGACTAATCTGTTAAATGAACTCAGGCTAAAATGTTACCAGCTGATCATGTTTGAACATATGTATCATATGTTTGGAATGTTATAACCTGAAGACACCATGAATGGGCAGATGCAGAACATATTCAATTTTCCTGAAATCGCCCTTAATGAAGAGGACATTATGCCTCTACCCCCCACTGCCAGCCGCATGCTCCATAAAGCATTTTAACATTTACAAAAGAAAGCAAATCATCTTGAAGATTACTCCAACTTGGTGAATAGGAAATCAGCTGAAAAGTGATTCATCAGAAAAAAAATTACCTGCATATATATTTGGACTGATTGATTAGCTCAGAGGAGGCAGTTGATGTATTTTACAAGGTCAGTGTGTTATGCTGGAATAGATATCTCATTATCAATTCAGGTTGATAGGAAGTTTTCATATTAAATATTCAAAGTATTATGTGCTTATGAATTGATATTAAGGTTTCATATTAAATATTTAAATTGTTATGTGCTTATGAAACATAATTTTATGAAGTATATCAGAATATTGCTTTTAAATTGACAATAATAGCAGCCTGGTTCATTTCGGTATTAGTGAAATTTCTTATACGGTATGAAAGAGAGTAGATAGCAGAAAATTACAAAGAAGATTCATAAAGAATGATGACAGGCTTTTTCTCTTACCAGAGATGGGCTAGTGATGTTGGAATTGCTACAGGCATTGGGGCATGACTGATAGAGTCTGAGGCTGAAATTAAGAATTGTTTCAATGGGGAGCGGAGTATGTACGTGATACAGAGAATATAAAGACAGAATAAATGGTATAAACTACTTGTTCTCACCCTGCAAGCTACTGATGGTATCTTATTTCAAAATAATGCTGGGGAAGGAGTGGACTATAAAGAAGTGTTGATGTTGGCGTGGTGCAGTCTGGCTAGAGCAAGTATGGCCAGTGAATGATGAGCGGTGTCTACGGGAGAATCCTGCAGTACGAATGATCAAGCAGGACTATAGCCAGGAGACAGCTCTGTGACCAGGTAAGCACACACAGGTACGGTGGGGAACTTCTAGTTTGAGATTAAACTTGAAAACCCAGGGGAACTGGATAATATTTTCTCCATTTTTTTTTAACTTTCTCAATTCATTGGTATGTCTCTCTAGACGAAGGAATGTTGAACCAAGCTAGGATAAAGGAAAGAATTGAAAGCTCGTGGTAAGGAAAAGTAAGGATAAGTTCCACGGTGTCTAGTAAAGAAGAATACAAGCTGCAAAAAAATGCCACCGATGAAGATATGTGATGTGGTTTCTAGGTTAATGGGTTCCTGTTACCAGCCCTACACTTCGGTAGATCAGCAAATAAGGGATAAGTTAATGTAACAGAAGAAGAAAAACAGACTGGGAACTTTGTCCCAATTAAAGATGTGAAGAAAATCTCTAAAAACTCTCTGAAAATTGTATATGGGGATATTAGGTCAGATATTTAGAAGGTCACTGAGATATGTAAGCTGGTGATCACAATTACCTAAGCACTGGATATTCTAAATGTTCCTACATTCATGACTATAATGACATGCGTATAAAGGTTAAGTGGGTAGGACTACAACTTTATTTTTAAAATTGTTAGTGTTTTTCCCCTTGGGAAGGACATTTCCCTTCTATTTTTCTCCAGGAAAAAAAACCCCACAGATTAGTGGCATATGAAATAAGTTTATACTTTTAAGAACTATATTCATGACATGATTTTCTGAGATGCAACACTGAAAATGAATGAGTTAAATTCATTTTGACCCGAATAAAAGAAATCTGTTTCTTATAGCTTATCTCCCTACACTTTTCACTTTCATAAATAACTAAGCTCTGATAAGAGTTCATTCCATGGAACTTATAAGCTGAATGCATTATACTAAAGCTAATTGAGGGATAGAAATCTCCTGATATCCAAAATAGGCTGTATTTGAAATCCAGGCTAAACATGAATACATCCTGGTATATCTACCACATATATGTTTCTGACCACAGTGAAATAATGACATTTAAAATAAGTCAAATAATTTTTAAGATTCCTTCATTTAACAGCCATTACTTAAAGTACTCATCCTTCTGTGTTCTTTCCCTCCAACTGCCATGTGTGCTGTACTTTTCCAATCATCCCTTCCTACCTTTTCCACCTTCATCTTCAAATTGTTCAACTCAATAGTGCTATTATTGGTGGATAGTCTACACTAAATTCTCTTTCCTGTGCAGAAGTTAGTTGATATTGTGAATCACTTTTTATTATTTATTATGTGTGTGCACGTGGGGATGGTGGATTTTTGTCTATGCAAAATTGCACTTCTGCTCTGAATGGACAGGAATGACACTGAATAGTTATTCGTACTCTGAAATGCCATAATTTGTAGAACTCCTTTTGCTTGTCATGTGCTACTTCTATGTCTTGGGGCTTTTCTAGGGACATTGGGCTGTCTCTACCCTTTACTGTACTCAGTATAGTATTGCTGTTAGTAACAACATTTGCTATTTTTTTAAATGAGTCATTCAGCTGCCAAGAATACACATGCATGAGACAATTAAATTGAAGGCAGGACACTGGATGAAAGACAGGGCTCTTAAGTATTAGAAGGTACAGTTATATTTAGTTGTGCAATCTGTCTGGGGTACTTCTAAATGAGATGCTCTTCCACTGAGAAATGTTAAAGTATAGCTTTGCCTATAGTTGCATCAGTTCACTAAGGATTCTTCTCCCAATATATTGATCATCACCTATTACCACAAAGCCATATTTACAATTAGTTATGCTTGCCATGGGCGTCAGTTGAAGCTACCAAAGGCACTAATTGTATAATGCTCTTTTTTAAGCATATTATTTTCTCAAACAAAACAAAACAAAAGCAAAATTTATGAAAATATAAAACTTTAAGCTTGATTTTCAGGTACAGCAAGGAACTCTGGTAAAATACCTTTTAAAAACTAAAGATGTTTCCCTTCTTAGCACTCTCCTATTCTGTATTATCGGATTTTAAAGATTTGATAATACCATAAATTGGAAAGTTAGTTCACTCTGAAATGAGTAACTTCTTAAAATCCAAATGTTCTCCTTGCAAGAGATTCTGAATCTCATCCAGAATTGCATGATCTATACCTAAATAAGTGGCCAAAGTGTTCACCTAATTCACTCTCCCCAAGTACATGGGTACAAATCATCCTCAGAAAATGTAAATATGATTTACATTGTGTTTAAAAGAGAATGATACTGCTATTTCCCAGTTACACACTGAGCATTGTTCTGTATATTCTCTCAAAACTCTGTGCCAGCTTCTGATTCAGTATGGTGGCCTGAGAAACCAAAATTGTCTTCCTCATCTCTGAGTAAATGCTGAAGAGGAAGGCATAAGTTGGTAGAAAACACTGAGGTCCTAAAGTCCAGAAGAAGCCTTAAGCAACACATCAGCATCAGCAAAGACTGTGCAATGACTTTTAACCCATCTACTTTGCTGGGAGAGACTGACTCAATGCCCCTGAATTTTCACCTGGGCTAAATCCACTCTCCACACCTCTATTTCTGAGATAATCTAATCTTCAAATGAGAATTGAGAAAAACAAAAACAAAAAACTATTGGCTAAAAATAGAGAAAAATGCTGATAAAATAAAATCCACAGACCAGGGACTATTACAAAATTTTGGAAGATGGAAAGCAGATTGAAGAATATGGAGAGGTAAAACCGAGTAGGGATAAGTGAGATGGAGTCTGGAGAGAGCAGACTAGAGTGGAGGAAAGAGTTTGCTGACCTAACAAAGGGCAGAATGTATGGACTTAGGAGCTGAAGTAGGATGTGGGGCAGGAGTGAAAAGTGAGACCAAAAACTAGGTAATGAGTTGAAGGCTATTTCACCCCCGAATTCCACTTTTGTATATTATACATATGCAGTGCTGTAGACAGTTAGCTAGCTGGAGATATTTCCCTCAGGAGGCAAGAGAAGAAGAAACTTAAGCATTTGACTGGAAAGAAATTAAGAAATGTATAATAATTGAATAATCTGGTGAGAACTACATAAACCAGTGGGTTTTGAGTACCCCAGAGCAGAGCCTGTCTCAATATCGCATTTCCAGAGATTAGTTACTTGTCAAAGCCTTCCAGTTCATGCCTGTGCTCAGATACACTAAATGACCCTGCAATTTTGCTTCCCCCATTCATAATAATATGTGAGCAAACGTTGCCAAGCTTTTGAAGAAAATCTGAAGCATGAAAGAGAAAAAAATAGGATAAACCAACAGTAAAACTTAAGTCAGAAAAAGTAAATATTATTCCTAGAAACATCTAAGAAGATGTGTATTAATAAGAATGCTGTTTTTAAATAGCAGATGTTGGTGAGGATGGGGAGAAAAAAAGAATGCTTATATGCTATTGGTGGGAATGTGAGTTAGTACAATCTCTATGGAAAACTGTATGGAGATTTCTCAAAAAACTGAAAATAGAACTGCCATTTCATCCAGCAACCCCACTACTAGGTATCTACCCAAAAGAAAACAAATCATCATATCAAAAAGATACCTGCACCTGTATGTTTATAACAGCACTATTCACAATAGCAAAGACATGGAATCAACCTAAGTGTCCATCAACAGATGACTGGATATAGAAAATGTGGTATATATGTCCAATGAAATACTAATTGTTCGTAAGAAAGAATGACATCATGTTCTTAGCAGCAACATGGATGGAGCTGGAAGCCATTATCTTAAGTGAAACAACTTCAGAAACAGAAAGTCAAATATCCCATATTCTTACTTATAAGTGGGAATTAAATAATGTGTACACATGGACATAGAGTGTGGAATGTCAGACATTGGAGACTCAGGAGGCAGGAGGGTGGGAGAGGGGTAGTGATGAGAAATTTCTTAAGAGGTACAATCTATGTTATTCCAGTGATATACATACTAAAAGCTCAGACTTCACCTATATCTATGTAGCAAAATTGCACTTGCACCCCTTAAATTTAAACAGATACTTAGGAAAACAAATGCTGTTTTCAAACTCAGTTCTGAAATTATGATAAAAAATATCAGCATTCAAATTACATGCCAGTTCATCATAATTTTTCCTTCTGACTTCATGTGTTTTTCTAAAGAACGATTATAAATGAAAAGAAAGGTCTTAAAGAAGTAAACATGAGACTCAGGAGTTAGAACAAGAGTGTAGTTCCTCTGATTATATTTACAGTGGTATGTTTGGAAATGTACAAGTAGTATAGCATAGGGCTAAATAGGCCTTTATATATTGCAAAGGCTCCAAGTTATTGAAGAGCATAGACCATGTCTAATACCTTTATATCTCCAGGGTTTAGCACAGTGACTATCATACTTTACAGAATCATAATTATTCCCATGAGAATTAATTATTTACCATTATCATTGAAAGAAGGCAGCCAAACTTAAATTACTCCAGCCTAACAGTCAAAATGCAAATAATCCTTAAATAATAATATACAGAAGCAAGACACAGTGCTTATCCTTGAAAAGGTAAAGAAGTATAAATCCTAACTAAAAAAATTGACCGTTTAGTAAAAAATTTGCTCAATTCTGTAGCAAACATTGTTTCACCCCATTAGCCTAGTAAGCATTTTTTTTAGCTAGGGGCACATCTCCATCATCAAATAAGACAGTATATGCCAATTTAATGCTATGTCAAAATGCCATCTCTCTCTTTCCTCCTGATACATGCACAATTTCCTCTACTGGACCCTTTATCCCTTGTACTCCTCCACACCCCACCCATCTGTCTCTAGCCAGTCTCTATCCCCTTTATCTAGCTAGCTAAATTCAAGTCATCATTTATATATGACTTTAGATGTTAACTTCCTTTAAAAATTTTCTAGACTCTAAGTTGTCACATAGGATTTACAACACTATTTCAATGTCTTTCTACTAAAAACATTACTGCACTTCTTATAGAGCTTCCAGAAATCAGCAGTCATATCTATTAATATATTGGTTGTTGTATACTCTGAGCACTTGGCACAATGGCAAAGGAGATGTTCAATAAATATATGCTGAATTAAAATTTAATGCTTTCATTGAGTCTCATCCACTAACCAAAAATTTCCTATCAACTAGTTGCATACCTGCAAGTGTATATAATTGCCAAAACACGTTGGTGAATAGCAGAAAATGTAGCAGATTATTGAATGGACCATGGAATTGACAACTCAACTGTGACTCCTTTTCATAAATATACATAAAAGGTCACCAGGGCACAGATGATCAATCATTTATGTGGTCCCAACTATCAACATGGGTTGTCGATGCTAAATTCATTATGTGGTAACATGCATTGACAAATAACAAAAACATTATATTGATCATCCTAGTTTCTGATTCTCTCATATCCTTACATTTTGCCTGTATTTCACAGGACATATATGAAACTTGTGGGACTCCATCTACAGAATACTGCATCAGGTTTAACATGAACCCAACAGTGATTTATTTAACAATGAAAATTGTTGTTTATGTATTACTAAAAAATGATGGCTATGGGATTTCCACTGCAAGAAACCACATAACCTTACACCTATTTTTTGAATCACCTAACTTTACATTAGAGTCTTGAGCAGCTATGTTAAAGGAATAATGACCTACTTTTTATCTGAGTATCTCAAGACAAAGATTACCTCTTTTGGGAGCTAACCTTTTACACTTTACAATATGTCACTGGATGACATATTCACAGAAGCTTGCTCTCTCACTGTCTCTCTCATCTTTATTCTTCTTTTTCTGTTTTTGAAAACAACTTTTGCCTTATAAAGAAAACCAGAAGGCATAATCACCAAGGAATGGTAGGTGGAAATGAATTGAAAAACACAAAGACAGAAAAGAAAAGTATTCAAAGATAACTGAACTCCCCAAATTCAACTATTTGACTGTTGTTTAAAAAAGCTGGTTGTGTAAGAACAGTGTGCACTAAGCAAGGGGTACAAGTGGTAAAAGATGCTTTTTATCTGATGATTTGCAAATAAAGAATGACAACAGCATTGCCCCAAATCCAAATTTTTGTTCTTCACTCATGCATCACTCCATTGATCACACATGCCTACACATTAGCCTTAAGCAAAGGTGATATACATATTCCCCAAAATGTAATAAAAGCAATAAAACAAGCTAAGATTTTATGTATACTTCTCATAGAATACTACAGTAATTCAAAATAAAATAAAATCATTTTCCTATTATCTCCCAATAAATCTACAAAGATATATTAATTTTAGAGTGTTCTATTACACAGTATGATAAATAGAGTAATGTTGACATTAATGTCACTTAGTGGAAAGCCCAAAGCATTCTATGAAGCTAAGCTATTAATATTTTGCAAAACATTTCTTCCTCTCTGTGCAGTTACAAATACACATGTACTACTCTCTCATATCAGTATGCATTACAGTATCAGGCTTTGAATGAGTATAATAGAGGATTTTCAGGTTTTTTTAGATCACCTTTCACCTCATAATGCTTCCTTGATATTTTTTCCTTTGTTATTTTACAGATTCATCCAACAATAATTATAATTTCTAAGTATGTGACCTTAGGGACGGTGTGTTTTGTATATATCTGATCTTTAGAAAACAAAAGGAAATTCATTTGTCTTCGCCATGATTATCACAATGAAACAATATTAACATTCACAAATATTCATTGATCTGGGAAACCTACTTATTAACCATAAATATCTAAGAAAGATCATCAAAACAAATGGTTACTAGAACATGCTGAGATCTCTTTCAACTGTAGTTTATATATATAAATTATTCCACTAGGGCAAAACATAATAAAGAACAAGGGATCGAATAAAAAATATGATTGAAAAAGCCAAGAAAAAACCACATATATACACTTACCAAGAAAGGTTTGTAATAATAGATGTTAAATATGATATTAAAATTATATTAAATTATATTAAATAAATGTTTATGTTCCATTTTATCCAATAAATCAGACTTAGCTTGACTGAAATAAAATAGCAATAAAAATATATGGCTAGTCCCTTTTTCTCCACATTAAGTGGAAATTAAAAATAAACATAGAACACTTGCATTTCATAGGTAGAAATGAGATCTATGCTAAGAGTTATATTTTATCATATGATATGCACATTGATCTCTTACATGATAATGCATCAAAGTTTCCAGGCCTAATCCCTATATAAGAATAACTATGAAAAGAACTTAAAATGAAATTTTAATAATAATATTTCCTATATGTTTATACATTTTACAATTCACATATCATTTTTATACTCATTAATTCATTCAATATTAATATTAACCCTGGAGGAAAGCTATTATGATACCTATTTAATAGGTGAGTAAACAGTTTGAGGGAGAAAAAATGACTTGTAGAAGATTACCGAGCTTGCAATGGTGAAGAGTCAAGAAGCCGCTTTCTGGGCTGAGACGCCTGGCAGCCTCAGGCAGCATTTCTCCCTCAGCCCAGCCACTGGACTTTTGCACCAGCAGGGCAGACCCCTCCTTTGAAGGAGGGGAGAAATGAGAGAAGGAGTTTTCTGGGCTAGGACATGCAGAGGTCTCAAGCAACACCCCTCCCCTAGGCTGGCAGGGCAGGCTCTGCCCTTGGAGGCAGGAAGAAGGGAAAAAAGTAGCTTTCTCTGTGCAACTGGTGTCAATCTATGGTACCTTGGAACTAAGTAATAGGAGGCAGCCTACTGATTTGGTCCAGTGGGCTGGCTTTGATCATCTGATAAGAACATAACACTAGGGCTCGCTTTGGCGCCCAAGCCGCTGCCTGCTTTAAGGTTTGTGGACAGGGAAGGAAAATCCTGGCCATAGTCCTCAGCAATTGCACCAATTGACACCCCCCAGCAGGAGCTGCCTCACAAGTGTCGTGAAACAGGCCTGAATAACATATTAGCAACTCTCCCCTAGCAGCAGATCAAGCAACCACAGAAGTCAACATTTTCAGAATTGCAGGCACCAGTTGCCCTTACCCCTCCTAAAGTGGAAACAGGGCTTAAGTAACCCTTGGGACTGACAGACATTTCCCAAAGATCCGGGCATTCATATACCCCATTTGGGGGACTTGAGCCCAACAAAAAGGCATCGGAATACCTTGATAATTGGCTCCTCCACACAAACTACAAGCAACAACAGAGAGGGTAACCTCAAAGCTCAACACAGTGCCTTCTTTCTCAAACTATTGGAGGGCAGCGGAGTCATGCATACAAGAGCGATTTACCACCTGGGAGCTTAAGCAAGGGATCTAAACTCACTAATCTCCTTTGGCAAGAGGTAAAGACAAGTCAGAGGTAACCCAACTGGCTAAAACACAGGTTGTACTAATTTGCAGTGCCACCAACAGCGCATAAGCATTCCTTTCCCTCTGCATCCACACCAGCATCCATTGTTCTTTCACTTTTTCTTAATGGCCATTTTGATAGGAGTAAGGTGGTACTGCATTGTGGTTTTAATTTTCATTTCCCTGATGATTACTGATGTTGGGCATTTTTTCACATATTTGTTGGCTATTTGTCTATCTTCTTTTGAAAAAACTTCTGTTTATGTCTTTTGCCCACTTTTTGATGGCTTATTTGATTTTTCTTGTTGATTTTTTTGAATTCTTTGTAGATTCTGTTTATTAGTTCTTTGTTGTATGTATAGTTTGTGAATATTTTCTCCTATTCTGTAGGTTGCCTATTCACCCTTTGATTATTCCTTTTGTGGTGCAGAAGCTTTTTAATTTAATTAAGTCCCATTTATTTATTTTTGTCATTGCTATATTTGCCTCTGGGTCTTAGTCATAAATTCATTGCATAGGCTGATGTCTAGAAGAGTTTTTTTCCTAAATTTTCTTCCGTAATTTTTGTAGTCTCATGCCTCATATTTAAATCTTTTATCTATCTTGAATTAATGTCTGTATAAGGTGAGAAAAGGGGTTCTGTTTCATTCTTCTGCATGTGATTGTTCAATTTTCCCAGCACCATTTATTGAATAGGGCTTCCTTTCCCCAGTGTATGTTATTGTATGCTTTGTCAAAGATTAGTTGGTTGTAGGTAGATGGCTTCATTTCTTGGTTCTCTATTCTGTTCCATTGCTCTATGTCTCTATTTTTATACCAGTATGCTGCTGTTTTGGTTACTGTAGGCATGAAGTATAATTTGAAGTCAGGTAATATGATGCTTCCAGATTTGTTCTTTTTGCTTAAGATCGTTTTAGCTTTTCTTCTTTGGTTCCAAATGCTACAAGAAGAACTATAAAACACTGATGAAAGAAATTGCAGGAGACAGAAACAAATGGAAAAACATCCCTTGCTCATGGATTGGTGAATCAACATCTTTAAAACGTCCATACTGCCCAAAATGATTTACAGAATCATGCAATCTCCATCAAAATACTGATGTCATATTTCACAGATATAGAAAAAAATCATAAACTTTATAACCACCTATGTACCCATATAAAAAGTTTAACAGTTACATAAAACTTTGGTCTATCTAATTTGAGGAAACACATATAGACAAGGCTTACTAAAATAAATGAAACAAAATGGACAATTTAATATTTAGCAAAAAAATATGTAGGCTTTTGCATATTGTTTGATAATAAAAGTATCCTGGTTGGATGGTGGTTGCAGTTAGTGTGAGGTATGGGCAAAGGCTCAGTCTATGATGTATTTGACTCCCACTATCTAGTAGTAATGCCACATCAGAAGCCATGAGATTACAGTTGTGGACCCCAAAACCCTGCCTATGTTGAAACTGTATGATCAACTTGGGATAGAAAGACAATATCCATGCATATGAACACTTCCTTAAGAAGAGTTATTGTCTTTTTATTTGATTTACTCATTTGTAAGTTCCTTTTTTTAATACTTGGCAACATATGACTTTGAGTCAAATAGGCAGAAATAGTTATTACAATTAAACGAAGGCCTTACCAGCACTAAGGGCTTTTTTTCTCACACTGGGGCTTTGGTTGTTTAGTCTTTTAGGAAAATATAGAATGTAAAATTTAATATATTAAACTAGATTTACTATATTTCACTTTAAAAACATAAAATATAGATTTACTGTATTTTTACTACATTTCAACTGGGATTTTCAAGTTAAGGGCATTGGCTTTTGTTTTTTGAGTTAGCAAGGCTCCCTGAGACAGCTACTTCCTCTTTTTGATTTTTGAAAAATTTTTAAGTATTTCAGGTTGGATAAAAACAACCAGAAGAATATGTATTGTGTTTTCATTAGTTATCAGTAGAAAAGTTTCAAATATCATTTTCCTATAGAAATAGTATTCCAAAATGTGCTTAGAGCTTCAGCATAGCCCTAAAATGCTTACTTATACCAAAAATATATTCAAAGTATCTTACATTGAAATATCATCTAGAACAGTTTTTCTCAAACTTGAATAATATAGGAAAAGTCTTAAAGAAAAGTAAATTCAAACTCATAAGATTGAGCTAAAATATTTCTTAATCACCTTTTACTTAACAATATCTATGTTTAAAACGAAATACGATTTCCACATAGTATATAATTCATATAAAATTCAAAATAACAAATTAAATAAAAACAAAGCAACAATCACCACTAAATCTAAATCAACTCTAATTTAAAGTGAACAAAAGATGCTGTCTACCTGGAACTATTCTGCCTCTCTGACATGAATATGGGACCATATAACACTATACTATATAAGTACATGTGCTCTATGACCCAAGTCTCCTACCACATATCATTCCGAATATTTTCAAACCCTTATTAATATTGCACATTTTGAAATTAGTTGATTCATTTGATGTGGATGGAACATGGTAAGTCCAAATTATTTAAGATGTAATGGTACCAAAACTATCACAATGCAAAGAGAAATGTAATTAGCTGTCTGTATTTCAATGTAATATTTTTAGATTATTATGGCCATAAATGCAAATATAAAATAAAAATTATTATAGTGAATTATTAAACTGAAAATTTCTAGGTCAGTTGTGAAAACCCTGATTTAAAACATTGTTATATGTGAAAATGCATTCCATATCCAAAAATAGATAACCAAAATTGATTTGCCCCACGTAAGTGTCTCAGGGGTGCAACTAGGCATAGTGGCAATCCTGGATCCTGTCCCTTGATAAGTTGCTATATTCACCCAACCCAAGTGCCTTCTCCTATCAACCTCTCCCAATTGATACCACCACAAGTTAAGGAATAGGCTGCAGACACAAGCTATGTCATTGTCTGATTTCCTGTGAAGTTGGCCCATAAATTACATGGTTATTGGACATGTATTACTATTTTAGAATCAAATAATTATGAGATTTAGAGAGGGGATTGACCTTAAAATATAATCTTAGTCCTCTGATTTTAGGTCAGTAAAAATGCAAATCATTCGGTATGAGTAGCTAGCTGTTTATTCTCATCAAGCAAAGATAAACTCAAAAAGTTGTTCAGGGAAAAGATAAAAGATAAAGCAAAGGAAAAACTTTTTAAAAAATTTTTTTGAGGCAGAATGAGGCAAAATAAAATCAAATCAACAGGTAGTCAATGCTAGCGCTCAATTGTTCAGATGTCTAGGCTTGCCAATTGATTGTTCACATAAAAATCAGCATGGAGGATGTTCCTTGGGGCTGATACTGCCTCGTCAAGTTGTACCAAGTCAGCAATATCTAATTTTCGTAGCAGATGAGACAGTAAGAATAACAGGTGAGCTGAATATTTTACAGAAGCAAAATATGAGTCTAAATAGAAGTGTTAATATATAACCTAATGAGTTCTCTTGCCTTCCTCCAGTGCCAGCTTTTCCTTAACCCACAAAGGGCTGCCCGTGAACATATCTCTCATTTTTCCCAGTTTCATCTTGTCTGTGCCACATCAGAAATGACATACATGTCAGAATACCATCAGGAAGTTTGATTGATTGGTTTTTGAAGTAGAAAACTGTTTAATATAAAAAAAATACCATCTGCTTAAAATGCCCAGACTTGTTTGGTAAATATCCTTTAGCTTATCTTGTCCAATAGTCACCAGGATGTCCAAAACAAATCTGCAAATATTTCAAAACTTTTCCCAAAACAGGATTTTAAATGTTTTCAATAGCTGCATGTGCAAAAAGGATCACTCACACACATGTACATGCACATGCAGATGTGGATATGTACATATATATATATATGCAGACATGAATGACAGTCTACAGTGACCAAGTGACAAATTGGGGTTTCATAGGCGATTTCTGAATTAAGTGATCATCTTATTGAGCCCAATATGTCACATTCTATCTAATTTCAAATTAACTTAATGAAAACATATGGTAGATACAGGCATTTGGGGTTAAGCTTTTAGCTTGATCCGTTTGATTTCTCCCTTTCATTTCCATATAACAAGTCCTATTCCTTTCCTTCTGAGATTGGCTGATCAAACTCTGGCTTTTGTCTGGTTCAAACAAACCTTGATATGCTGTCTATGCCCTCCATTGCCTCTGGCATTTCTCTGCACCTCCCTAAAAGGTGCCGGAAAGTGATGGAGCCAGGTCTTAGCCACTATGTCTCCTCCGGAAGGGTGCTCAGAGCTACAAAGGGCTCCCATGGGTGATGAAAACAGAGCAGAGAGTCACTTTTTAACAGCAAGACAATATTTCTGTGGTCTTTGAGATTGGCTTAAACTCATTGAAGTCAAGTCTTTGACTCACAGGCTAGAAAATCAGATTTAATCTTATTTTAAGATGGTAAATTATCCTGATTAAAAGTCAATGATTGATCTGATACATTGTTAATTGCAGAAGATTAATTATACCAGGAATAAGAAAATGAAACCAATCCAAGTTCACATATGACAGATGATATATTCTTCACATTAAAAGTGCTTCACAGGTTGTATTATATTCGTCCACCTGTCAGACCATATATGAAAGCTTCCTGCATCTAAGGGCAATGAGAAAAACGGCAGGCAACATCACATAAAAAATACCAGCAGGAAGTACATTTGTTGTGGCAGCAAGTGTTACATCCTTATTATCAGGAGATATTACCTACATGTCATCACTATAAGGCCCTTTCCATTTGCTATAATTTGTTACAGAATAAAGGGGTTTGTGATAACAACAGCCAGGCGAGGCACAGCATGGAAGATGTGCAACCTTGTCATTCCAAAATGAAAATAATTTATTGCCTTAGTGTAGTCTATTCAAATAATGGCTGAAGCCCACTGTCTGAATGCATTATTACCAGGCCACAGCCTTTTGCACAGAAATGTGTTAGCCAAATTGTTCTTCATCACTAAAATGTGTGTTCATGATTTATGAGAGCTGAATGAATTACTCAAAAAGAATCCTCTTCTCAAAAATATTGATGCTAAGCTGAAACCGAAATTCTTTAATGCTAATATACATGAGGGTAGCAGTGAAGAGATACTATTTCTTTGAAATCTAAAGAGACGAGGTAATAAAAAGTGTTCATCTAGTTTTAATTGAGACTGCTTGTATGCTGACGGAATCTGCTAGTTAAATCACAGCTTTAATGAAGATTTACTTCCCAAAGTCTGTCTTCCCCCAAACATAACAATTTCTAAGAAATCAAAAGTGCCCTGTCATGTGGCATATGCTGTGGTAAATATCTTTTATTACACTCAACAGAAAAGTAAATAGACTATTTAAATAAACTCCAGGCAATTGGAATCATACACCTGCCTCTTTGCCTACTTTTCTGTTCAAAGAAATTGCCACGTTTATAAACGAGAGAAGAGCAGGCGGCACTCTCTATAAACACCATGTGCCTCTGGGATTCAGGTGAGAGCTAGCTTTTGAAACATTTCCAATTACAACACTCTTTTACAGGTATAAATTGGACTTGTCTCCCTACCTTTGGAAAATAAAAGCAAATTGTCTACTTTGTAGACCCAAGCTTCATTAAATTTATTTTCTTTTCCCTTTCTTGTTTTTACATTCATATGTTTTTGTTTTTGTAAAAATGCAAGTAAATAGGACAGAAGGGAAGAGCTCCTTTTTGATAATAAAAATAGAAAATAATATCAAACTATGACACTGCACCTCAGAAATGGATTTTATTTCCAAAAACACTTCAGCTTTGCCCTAATGCACTGTCGGTATCTGGCCACCCCCTGAGTTTTCATTGACAACTCCCTGCATTTTAAGTGAAATCCCTACCCCCTGCTTGGACAGTATTGTACTAACTGTGCAGTCAAATGTCTTACTGGGCTGAGAGGTAAAAACTACAATCTGGGATGCCTCCGTGATAATATTTGAGCAGATGAACATGCTCCCTGGAATTACGTGGGCCAATTTTTGTGACATACAGTTTGTTGTCTAATTTGCCAGAATATTTTCTTGTGGCTTAAATCTGTGATTGACTTAGTTCAACCTCAACTGATATGGAGAATTATATGCATTACGAAAATGGTGCTTTAAATTCTTGTTCTTTTAATCAAGAAAAAGTAGCCAGTATGCTGCATGTACTACCCACAAGTCAAGTAAATAAAATTAATTCCCAACAAAGGATATAATGATTGAACCAAAATAATGAAAATAGTCCTTGAAAAAGTGCTACCTATATTCTAACATTTAACTTCTAAGTATGTGTATGAATCATTTTTATAGCTTTGCAAAAAGAAAATTTGCAATCTTATTGTACCTATGTATGTCAATGTATGTCCCTCAAGAGCTATATGTGAACCAATACTTTTCAAAATGAAGTCTTACCTTTTAAATACCAGGAATAGTATGACACATTCTCACCTTCACTTTTAAATTTTAAAGACGAATTTAAAACTTTGTTTCCAAGCAATTTCTTATACAGATTACCTATTTACCCATCATGCCATGCCTAGGAGGTTGAGAAATGATCATTTCCATTTCATTAAAGGAACTCTTTGCTAAATAATTTCCTGAAATCCAAAATCATTTGGCAAATTAAATATTATTGATTATATATTTTCTACATATACATATATGGGAAATATAAACTGGAATTATTAACAATAAATCAAAACTAGTCTATTTGAATTATTGCACTGAACTTCTAGATTTCAAAATGATCCCTTTGTCAATAGCCTCTTTATAAAATTCTTCTCAAATTATCTGAGTTTGAGTGCTCCATCTGTTCCTTGCTGGGAACCTGATAATTTTTCCCTAAAGGTACATAGAGATGAGAAAGAAGAAGTGAGTGGAATTGCAGAGGCATGCTTTCAGCAGCTTCTTGACTTTGTGTATTCATCCTAGATTCACCCTGAGAAGGTGCAATAGTGGTCAGGAAAATAGTGAGGAAGGCAACTAATACAGTTGTCCTTGAAACACATTATCTTGGCTTTATTCATTCATCCAGTCCACAAATAGTCACTGAGCTCCTTCTGTGTAACAGGCTCACAGTGTGAATGCACTAAGGAGTTTTTTCTTTCTTCTTTCTTTCCTCGTGCAGCAGAAAGATGCATAATAGACTCTTCCAACACGTAGGCACAAGCCAAAACAAAGTATTAGAGAGCCAACTCAATCCCCCAGCAATGAGCAGGAATAGAGAAAACTAACCATTTGGAAAGAGAGAAGGCTGTGTATTTTCCCCCTACTAATGTAGGATGGGAAAAGGAGAATTGACTTTTACAATATGCTGCAAAATTAGATGGTATCATTTAGTCAAACAAGTAGACAAGAGTGTCACTTGAAGAACAGCTAATTTTAGATGACGGTATAGAAAGCATGAACATTTTTTCATGGATAATTTCTAGTGTCTAGCGTACTTATTTATATTGCTCTTAATTGTTTGTTTCTTATAATATTCTTAAATGTTAATTTTATCATCATTTCTTCTTTATTCATAGTATAAGTCCCACACTTATATACGGCAAATATCAGTTTAAAAGGATCAGATCAGACTAAGCCAAATGATTTAAACACCTCAAGAGATTTGCTATTTTAATAGAATACTATTGGCAATAAAAAAGGGAAATAACTTAGTTTGCAAGAAATTTATGAAACCATTATTTGAAGGTTTAAAGTCAGTGCTCATTACGTTTATAAGGCAGTAGGAAGAAATGGAACTAGTCCCCCCTTTTATAGGTGTGTCTTTCTTTATTCTAACTTTAGCAAAAACATAACATATTGATTAATCATAATTGTTTGAAAGATCTCAACTTTTTCCTCTATATTTGAAAACTAAAAATATGGCCATCAACAAGAAGACACATGTGTATGCGATTGGGAAAATTTCAAGGAAAGGGTGATGTTGAATATATATCTTTGTTATCTGTCTGTGGTACCTAGAATAATGGATGTGAAAAGTGGGCCACATTTTACATCTCTTCTCTATGTAACAAAATTATTCTTAGTAATGATCATGAAATAAGACAATGGTGAAAAAAGAAAGTAAAAATCTCTCTTACTGGATTTTTTTACATAATCAAATAATTTTAACAACACAAATAAAATAAACATTATAGTACAAAAAGGTAATGACTGACATATTATTTAAATTGATGTATTTTTGAACAGAGAAAATGTATATTATAATAATTCATTATTAATAGCATTACAGTTTCTCTTTTCTAGCTTTAACTTCTGTAAATTTCTTAACTTCAGAGGTTCATGTTGTTTTGAAAGATAACTAGAATTGTCAATCTATATTCACTCATAATTTTTTATTCATTTTAATGTCTAGAAATTTTTTTCATCTGAAGCAACACATATACAAGTAGTTAGAAAATGTCCTAAACATAAATGTAACTTTCAAAGATTAATGTAAATCCACTTGGCAATAAATTCCAGATATTATAATATTGCTCTTGATTTAGTTTTTTCACATTCTATTCCAGTGGCTTCCAAATTTTAAACACAGAATCTGCAAGTGGTCACAGAGAAGAGAAGAATCAAAGAAACCCAAATTCTTTTCCTTCATCTTGACAATTCCTGTACTATTATTACTTGCTTCAAGTCTACCGCTTAAATGCAAGAATATGTAACAGCACATAGCACAAACTATGCCTGAAGGGAACTAGAGTGATGCTGAGCTGATAGGCACTTATTCTTGAAATGAACAAGTATAGCTCTGTCTTTCGGAGTCACTGGGAGTTATCCACGCTAACTTCCATATAGATTACAATATTTATTAGAGGATGAGTCATAAAAAGTGGCTAATTTGAAGCTTACACTTATATTATTAAAACTCTGCAGTAACTGTAGCAATTGTTTAGAACTTAGACAGGAAAAAATTGCTTTTCAGGGAAGAATATTCTATCACTGACGTTGTTTAGAATTGCTAGCACGAATTGATAATAAAAAGTAGGCTACTTTTAGCCAGTTTTATTATTGTTTTTAATTGTCTCTAGACTATGCCTTCCCTTATTGCGATGCACCTGCACTGACTGCTCCCAACTCCTTACCACTGGTGGGCCAGTGGTGTTTATTATTCCTCAGTATTGACAGTGTTAACTAGCTGGTAAGACATGGAGAAAAGTTTCTAACTATAGTAATGTGAAAATCACTTTTTACTACCGTAATGACATATCTTAAAGTAAAATCAAAGAACCTTACAGATACTCTTTAATTAATCCTCAAATATCCCAAACTGTTAGGTTGGGAACTGGCTAATACTGAAATCTATATTATAGATTAAAGAAGAAACAGTAACTTCTCCACGCTGCACGACAAGCCACTGTTCAATCTGTATCAGAATCTGGGCTTCCAGCTCTGAGATCTATATCTAAGTACAGCTTTCTTTGCATCTCATGAGATTCTACTATTTTATAACATCGAATTTTGTCACTAAACTGGCCATTCATGAATAAAATAAGCATAGAAACAAATTATTGGGGTTCTCTTTAGTGTAAGGGAAATTAGGTAAATACTAACAAAGAAGGGCAGTTAATATTTTAATATCTGCCAGGTTTTGAATGAAGATAGAATTTTTAATTAAAAATATCAGGAATAATTAATCCATTTGCTTGTCAATCAAGCAATTAAATTTATTGGGCATTTAGTATACGCTAGGCAGTGCACTAGGCAGTGGTGCAACAGTTTTGAAGAAGAACTATAGTTCCCACCTACAAAGAGTTTACAGATTTTGGGGGCAGGGTAGTAAACACACAAAAATGTGATAAGTAAATAAATAACTTTAATTAGTAAACAGTATTATGGATAATGCAAGTAATGTGGTAGTTATGTGGTAGATGTAATTGGAGAACCAGCTACTTGTTTAGGGTGATCAGAAGATAATGTTTGAGTTTTCTCATGAAGGATAAACAGGAACAGCCACAAAAATATCTGGGGAAAGGATCTTTCAGGCAGAAGCAAGAACAATGGCAGGGGTCTTGGGGATGAATACATGCCAGAGAACAAGCAGGATAATGAGAAGATATGATAGAGGAACCACTGGCAAAGACAAGTAGAATCTTTTATTAAGTTTGGATTTTATGCTAAGTGAAAGAAAACATAATTAGAAGATTCTAAGCAGAGACATAAAATTATTTGATTTATACTTTAGAAAGATGGTGCCAGCAGTGTGGACCATGAGCTGTAGAAAGTCAGGAGAGAAGGCAGGGAAACCAGTTAGGAGCCTGTTTATGTAGTCCAGACTGGGCACAATGACTGTGTGGTCTCGAACTTCAGCAGTGGAAATGTTTAAAAGTGGTGAGATCAGGGGTGTATTTTAGTTTCAGCCACCAGCATTTACTGATAACAAGGACATGGGGCAAAAGGGAAGGGAAGAATCAAGGATGTACCTTAAGCCTTATCCTGCAGACTTGGTATACGGTCATTCCATTTCCTAAAATGAGATGGGCTTGTGGAGAGCATACAATTTGGAACTTGAGTATATAAATTCTCTTTGGACTTGTTAGGTTTGGAAGTTTATGCACACAAGTCAAGACCTCCATGAGACAGTGGGTATTGAGTCTTACTCTAAGGGATGGGTCCAGGCTCAATATCTAAATTTGAGAAACATCATGTGACGTCTGGTGCTGTGAACTAAATGATATCACCCATGGAAAGAATGAAGACAGATGATGGTTGGGGAAAAAAAAAAGCCCAGGCAATTTGAACATTTGGAAGTATTTTAAGTCAAGGCAATCTAGCAAAGATTAGAGAAACTAAAGAGAGACTGCCAATGAGGTAGGCAGAAAACAAGAGTAGTATCATGTCAGAGCAGTTTAGGAAAGACAAATTTTCAAGAAAGAAGGAAATGTCACCTGTTTTAATTGCTGCTGACAAGTCTAATAAAACGAGGATAAAAATCTGACTCCCAACTTGGGCAAACTCCAGGCCATTTTAATTAAGAGACTTCCCTGTTAAGTTGTGGGAGCTAAAACCCAATTAGAGTGAATTAAGAAGAAAATGGTAAGTGAGGAAGATCTGTACAGTACAGACAATTTTGTTTTTTAATATAGCTAAGAACGAGAGCAGAGAAATGGGAGTCTAGAGGAAAAGGGTGAGTTGTTTTTCTTTAAGATGAATGATACTAAGGTAGCTTTGTGAGTAGAGACAAAACTCCACAGACAGTTGGGAATTGATGCTTAGAAGATAAAGAAGATGACTACTGGATTGAAACTCTCTAGAGAAAGGAGAAAACGTCTAGCGCACAGTGGCAGGGCTACTTTCAAAGGCAACTTCTTTAGCTGTAATGGTTGGGAAGGCTGGAGGAGGTGAGGGCAGATGACATAGGAAGGTAGAGAAGGCAAGACAGAGTTAACATAGGAAGTGCAAAGGTAATTCTGTTAAGCGAATAAGGCAGAAGTGCCTGGCAATACTGAGAGCCTGTTTGAGATCTGTGGCCATAAATTATGAAGTTGCCCCAATCCAAAAGATTGTGTAAATTTCAAGGAATAGCTGCTTGGTGCAGGCAAAATTTAAGACAATTGCCAGGTGAAGATTCTAGCAGATGGAGAAATTGGAGATAAAGGTGTTTGTACATGAACATGGATAGTGATCAAGGAAGGAATCTATGGCTGAATAAGGAGGAAAGTGGGCTGCACCAGGGAAATATCAGCATGGATGTACTTAAACAGAATGCTTTCATATGTGGATCAAGGCACTTTCATTCATATAACCATCTTAAAGGTAAAAAAAGGATCTAGTTAGGTGAGATGTATGCATATGTCTGTGTGTACATACATCACTAAGAAGATCAGACAAGGGAGGGATGAAAGTGAGGGATGGAGTGAGGGAGGGATGTTACAAGACAAATATATTCATTTGAAGGTGAGAACTAAACTATTACCAAAAATGAAAGAGTAGTAGTCAAACATACCGAGCTTCCAACGTACATATGACTTAATGCAAGTTCTCAGGTAAAAGATAAATGGTACACAATTATATCTCTATATTGAAAAATCTATGTATTTAATAAAATCTAGTAGTAAGTACCCACCAGATAATCAAATAGGGTTCTGTGTAGGTAATAAAGCTATATGCAGTGTTCTTACTATTTTTTCCTATTATGAAATATTCTCCTAATTTTATTTCCTAATGAAAAAATTTAAATACGTTAGAAGTGCCAATGATATAAATTTCCCAGTTAAGTAAATATTGAAGAGTATGGTTAAAATAATATTACTATTCATTTAAGAATATATTTCAAACATTTATTGCACATGAAAATACTCTGTATGATACTACGGTGACAGATATTGTTTCATTATACATTTGTTCAGCCAAATCCATAGAATGTACAACACCAAGAGTGAACCTTAATGTAAGCTATGGTGATTATGATGTGTCACTGTAGGTTCATCAAGTGTTAACAAATGTAATACTCTGCTGGGGAATGTTGATAATGCATAAAAGGGTGTATGGGAAATGTACCTTCCTCTCAATTTTGCTGCAAACCTAAAACTTCTCTTAAAAAGCAGTAGTTCTTAAAAAATTCTCCAGTGTAAATAATAAAATAATAATCACCTAAAATTGAGTTGTGGAATTATTACCAAATAGCATTGGAGTATAGCAACTTTCAGTCAAGTGAAAGAAAAAAATGAGAGATTTTTTCTCAATCTCTTTTCTATTGTAACGAACTTTGAGCATTTTCCCATTTTCTGAGCTATTATTATAAGTAGTGAGAAAAGGAAAAATCATTCAATAAATACCAGTGGGACAGTTGCTTACCTACTACAGAAAAAATGAACAGTGTTAAATTAATGGTATATTAGAAAATACATTTTAAAACTTTAGAGTTTCCATAGAAGACATGTTTATGTAAACATTTTTAAAAAACCTACATCTTATATTCTATGATTATATTTACATAATGTATAAAAGTAGGCAAAACTCAGCTGAGATGTTATGTCAGTATATGTTATTTGGGGAGTGGTGTTTGGAAAGGGGAATAAGGAGCTAATAGGGTGTTAGTAACATCCTGTTTCTTCTTTGGGGTGATACTATATTTAGTTTGTGATAGTGAACTTTTAGGTCTGTATACCAAAATAATTTTTTAAAGAAATTCCTCCCAAAATTGTACCTCATGTCCTTATTGAAAAACAAAACCCCAAAAACAATGCATAATATAGACACTGAATCATGGAATATCCATGATGAGAATTGACTTCATACCTCTTCATATATGCAATTCATTACATTGGATTACTTATAGAAGGAAGCAAAATACTTTTCTCCTATAAATTGCAGTTCAAATGTTGACAGATATTTTCCCGAGAAAGTTTTGATTACCTGGCATGTAAGTATAGAAATCTGAATCTGTAATAGTTAGAAAAAAATTTACTTGAATTTTTCATAAATTTTGAATCTGCAAATTTTAACATCTCTAAAGAAGAGACTAAGTAGACATTATTTTTCTGGAAAGATACTAATTTAATTTTATTCTGCCCATCTTCCTGTTGATAGTATATTGATTAACACATTATCATCAAACAAATAGCAATGCATTATAATAAAATAATTATCTCCTTAAGCTTCATAAGTAAAGCAGTCAATGTAAAAGCTTCGTTTTGTGTGTTTTGGGGTGTGTGTGTGTGTGTGTGTGTTTTAACTGTCTGTTTTTATAGCTCCAAAGTAGATAAAGATTCGGAATACTTGTAATCTTGTAAAACTAGATACAGCATTTTAAATGTTTATCGTTAGAACATGCCCAGTGGCAGATGGTGGCATGCCATTTTAGAGCCACCTAGAGGCACAAAAATCGTCCCATGTTTTTCATTTTGGCAGACGCACATGCCCCTTTGGCAAACTTTAGAAAATAACTAAAAGACTTACACCTTCAAAACAGATTGTATTTATAGAGGCATGTGTGCAGTTCAACAGGGGTGGTGCTATAGAGGGATTTCAGAATCAATACAATCAAATGTATAGCACAGTTAGAGTAAAACTTGGGATATGAAATTAGGTAAACTGCTTTACTGTGTTTTTGCTGTACTTGTAGCATTTTAATGAAGTCTAAATAATTATTTTTGGAGCAGCCTTAAAATAAATTTCAATGAGTTTATGCATTCCAAATAACTTATTTTGATTATAAATTAAAGGTCAAATTTCATATAGAACTCAATTCTCAGTGATAGCATTGCTTTTTATGCATTCACATGATTTAATCTAGCATATTTAGACTTATGGAATTTAATAACCACTCTATTTTAAATCTAAATGTGAATATCATTTTTAAAAGTTAGTACAGCCATCAGATTTCAGCATAACTTTCTAAATTTATACTTTGCCTTTCATATTTTCAAAAGCAATGTCATCATGTCACTTACTTTTATCTTTCATTTTTCACTAGAGTAGGAAACTATAAAAATTTTCTTAAGAGCAACACTTTCAGACTTTTGGACTTGGAATGATCTTTAATGTCACCTGAGAGGAGCAGCGGGAGGCTGTATTTGGCTAACAAATATTATTTAATGAGTGTAAAAATCCAGGTGGCTTAGATATGGGAAATACAAACATTTTGTGGAAAGGGTCAGATAGTAAATATTTTAGGTTTTGAAGGGTCATCCAATCTCTGTGGCAACTACTCAATTTGCCCCCATTGAGAGGCAAAAGCAAACACAGATAACACACAAAAGCATGGGCATGGCTATGCATCTCCTCTCCTTGCTTCTTGGATCTATAAATGGCTTCTCTTTCCTCAAGCCTGATTTACCCAGGTAGGCGCTAGATTTTTCTGAGCCCTCATTATAACTCACTACTCTGACTTCTTCCTTCTAGGCCTATTAGGTGCCTAATTGGTTAAAATGTGAGTTTAGATGAGAAAGAAGTAAAATAAAAGCTTAAAAACTGTAACATGAATTTTAATCACTTTCTTTCTATTACAAAAGTAGAGTAAGAGAGGGTAGTTAAAAGAGAAATGTATTTATTTGAAGGAGAGATCTAATCTACCACCAAAATAAAAGAGCAGTAATCAAACATTACTGATTCGATTACTGGCTTCCAACTAAACCACTATTTAATGCAAATTCTTAGGTAAAAGACAAATAATACTTGGTTACATTTCTATACTGAAAAAATATATATATTTAATAAAATCTAGTAGTAAGTATCCACCAGATAATCAAATAGTATTCTGTTTAGGTATGGATGTGCCAATGATGTTAATTTCCCAGTTATGTAAATATTGAAGAGTATATGGTTAAAATATTACTATTCATTTAGGAATACGTTTTTAAACAACATTTATTGCACATGAAAATAATATACTGCAGCAAATCTAGAAAATTATAGAAAGATGTAAAGGGGAAAATTAAAATTGTCAGGAGTAACTATTACTAATATTTATATAAAATTTCTTTTCTTTTTTTTTTTTTTTGAGCCAGAGTCTCATTCTGTTGCCCGGGCTAGAGTGCCGTGATGTCAGCCTAGCTCACAGCAACCTCAAACTCCAGGGAAAAGCAATCCTACTGCCTCAGCCTCCCGAGTTGCTGGGACTACAGGCATGTGCCACCATGCCCGGCTAATTTTTCTATGTATATTTTTAGTTTCCCAGCTAATTTCTTCCTAATTTTTTAGTAGAGACAGGGTCTCGCTCTTGCTCAGGCTGGTCTCAAACTCCTGAGCTCAAACGATTCACCTGCCTCGGCCTCCCAGAGTACTAGGATTATAGGCATGAGCCACCACGCCCGGCCTATTTATGTAAAATTTCTAAATAAGTTTTCAAATTTGATCACACAGCACATGCTATTTATAGATTATTTGTTCACCTGTGATCTATAGTCTTCTCTTATTATTAAATCTTCATTTACAATCTCATTAAATGTTTACATATTTTTCATTTGTTAAATAATTAAATCTATTGAATGATTTAGTAAGCAGCAATCTCTGTCCTGGTCACTGGTGACACAGTAACAAATAAGACAGATAAGACTCCTTTCCTTGTGCATCTTACATTGTTATTGTGGAAATTAAAAAAGAGCAAAAGCACATAATAAGATAAACCTGGCTTACTGAAGTGCTGTTTATACCACAGTAAAACTGGCTAATATGATAGTGACTAAAAGATGTGAAGGATTGTCTATTATTTTGCTTTTAATCTCTTGTAATAAAAAATGCTTATAAAAATGAGATAAACATCTAGTTACATAAATATATGTGAAAATTTCTCATAATATCTTCTGGGTAAATTCCTGGTAATGGAATGGCTGTGTCAGAGCATATCCCTATTTTTAAAGACTTAATATATATTACCAAAAAATATCAACTGAAGCATTTGTCTCAATTTAGGCTGCTACCAACAGATTACAAAATTGTCCATAAATCCTTATCTGCCAGGTAGCAGGCTATGTGCCTTCAATTACTATGTGATGTGAATTGCAACAATTCACTGAGGTTGGTATTATTATCTCTATTTTATAAATGAAGAACATGAGATCAGAGAGGTTGAACAAAATATTCAAGGCAAAGAAGGCTTCCGTAAGGAAGCCCAGAGGTGCAACAGTTTGAGCCCCTCCCCTTATGTGTTGTATGTTAGTATTACTGGGTATTGGGGCTGTTTAGGGCTAGGGCAGAGATTAATTTCCACTAAAGGACATTCAGAGATACACAAACTTTACAGAAGAAGGACCTTTTTCATATTTAGACTATGTTAAAGGCCAGCAAGAAAGAAATATTCTGTTTTGAAATTGCTCAAAGTTGAACTTGGACATCTTGAAATAAATGTAAGAAATGTCTTCACAATATGAGCGATTTTTGTTAAGATGTGTATATATACAGGAAGACAGACTAAAATTTAATACCTAGAAAAAGTAATGAAAATTTTATTTACCTTTGGAGGATGCTTAATTGTTAGATTCCTGACCATAATTCGCTCAGTCCCATCAAATGTGGGCTCTAACTCACTTAAACCTACCACAATAATCCATTCCTTGCACAGAGTAACTGGTTCAGAAACTTAAGTTGATTTAATCAGAATGAGGTCTTAGAATTGTTTTCCACCTCAGGAGGTGTATAAGTGAATGAACAGTCTCCTGGGCAAATGCTTGTAATTTTGTACCCACCGGTGGCACCATACTTAGGATGACACTAAACCACAGCAGTGGCAAGAAAGAAAAAAACATAACAATAACAACTGAATCTTTAAAATAATCTGTAAGCTACTACAACAAAGCAAACCTAAAGTTAGAATTTCTGTTGAATGAATCATAAGAAATTCTAACTGGTAGACCTTCTGTGTGTGTAGCAATATCACATACACTGTAGACATTGAAATTATTTATATAAATCTAATTCATGGATTGTAAGAGATTTAATGGACTAAGTGCTAGTGCAGAGATTTATCTCTGATGTAAGGTTTTTAATTTTAACTACTCCTATTCCAACTAAGGATTAATATATTTCTCCCATCTACTCTACTTTTGTAGAAATCAAGAAATAAAAGAAAGTGTTGTTTCTTAAAAATAGTTTTTATTGCTAAGACTAAATACTTAGATATATATATCTTCATTTTCTCTTTGAGACCAAATTTTGCTTCAGTTGTCTTCTAAAGTAGGATACTCAATTTCGTTTTCTAGCCAGCCATACTTAGAAAATATGTTCTGGTGTAAAGTGAAGGAAGGCATTACCCTTAGCTAATGCATTGCCAAATTGAGAGCCATTAAGGTCATTCACTTGGCTGCACGGTGTTTATGTCAAATCCATGGGTGAGACTATGCTTTTTACAACCAAGGTGAGAACTCTAAGGTAAAGAGTTTATTACTACCGGTATCCTTGAAATCCCAGATGCATTTTTTAATGCTCATACTGAAATATACATTTTTCAGTATTATTAAAATTTAATACATTTTGGTAAGATTGGATCCTACTGACTACTTATTATGTTGCATTAGAAGTGCTAAAAAAAAAAACCCATTGGAATTGCCATGTAAAATGAATAAGAAATCATAACACTGCAAATATAATTTTGTACTTTTTTATAATAATTTGCATATACATATGTATCATGCCTTGCAAACAATAATGAAAAAATAAAACACACCAGTTTTTCTGTACAATTTTAATCATAAGTACAATGAAGGCAGATAATCTAATGGATCTACATGTTACTTTTTATGCTTTTTAAAAAAAGAAACTAAGAGATTTTCAGTGTCATTTTATATATATATATCAGTGCCCATAAAATAATACATAGTAAATATTAAATATAAAAAAGCATTAATAAAACAAAGAAGCATATTTTACAGAATTTAAAATTTTATTCAAACTTCAAAAATGTCCTAAAAAACTTGGTCAGATGTTGAATATCAACAATTTCATAAAAATTCACCAAACACACACACACCCGTATTTACATAGAACTAGGAACTACAGAATTCTTGACTCAAAATATAATATTAAAGAGAATTTTTTGTAATGGAAAATATTTCAGTAATAAAATTGTGTTTTTATATTTATATTTACTATTCATAAGGACAGCTTTGTTGATTTAGAAACCTAAGCTACGATATGTGTTAAATATGGCCACAAGAGTGACCTGAAAAAGGTTTTATGTTACATTTAATCCAATCTCTATTTAACCTCTCCAATAATATCTTCAAAGCAGTTGATTCCATTTTGGGGAACTCTACTTCTATTTCTGCAATGAAATTATCTTTCTTGAAACTGAATGAGATACTATAAGTAAAAGAGTCTTTAGCATTGTTACATAAACAGGCCAATGATGTCCTCTGTAGGCTGGCCCCTGCCTTGTTTATTTCTTCAGAACAGGCTGAGACCTGTTATCTCAAAAGGCAGCCAGTGCCAAACAAGTTTTTACATATCCAATTGTTTTAAACATAGCCCACATAAGCAGAATTTTGGTCATTTAGCATCCTCCTGCTTTTCCTGAGAAACTACATCCATTACATGTTAGTCATAGACAAGATAAGCCCAGGTGCTATAAAGACCCAGAACTGCAGCTGCCCTTTGGATCTCTCTGATCCAGCAACTCCCCACTGTGAGGCTGAGTGACATCACTTAAAGAGGTAAACACTCTCTCAGATTCCAATCCCTCTCTCCTGGTAGTTCCCTTGACCTCCCCCACCCCTTGTGGATAATAGCCCTGATGCCTTAAGCCTCTGGACAGTCTCATGCTGTGAAGGATTGGCCCCAATGCACACCCATCAAAGCAGCTCTCAGATAAAAAATGTGTGTGCTACTATCACCTTGTGGTCATCTATTTTTCCTTGATCAGCCCCCAAATCTCCTAAAACTCCTACAGCCATGCATCATGAGCATCAATTCATTTAGAAGTTATTAGTATTCTACTGACTATTACCTGATTTACCCTCTGAAATATTTTTCCTTTCCTATATAATGGCTCTTCATATATTTTGGGACACAGCTATCATATTTCCTCTGAGTCTTATTTCTCCCACAAATGTGTTAATGATTTCAACTCTTCCACATATGGCAGAGGTTTTATGCACTTTACCATCTTGGTTATCATCTATGCATAAATTTTGCTTTTTCAAAATCGCTTTGAGAGTGATGCCAAAGATTGAACACTTACCTACCATGTTGGTTTCTGAAACAGTGAAAGCTGGGACTTTTTAATGTATAAATCCACTAATCATTATGTATAACACCAACATCAAAGTATGTACTAATACTAAGAAATTAACTGCACTTAGCAAATATTCCATTTTGTATTCTCATTGGTGTTTAGGAAATTTATAGTTGAGATCATCGATGAAGATCAACACCATCACAGTGAAAAGGGAGACATCCTAATGAAACAATAGCTGAAAAAGGCCAGGGATTAATCATCTAACAACCGACAGGCATGAGAGGGAGGCTGGTAGAGCTAAGAAAGTTCAATAAAAACTATGAGAAGTTCAGATGCTGTGGAAAGGAGGAAATGAGGAGTTAGTATTAATGAATCGAAGGAGTTCAGAACATTTCATTCCAAACTATGCTCCTCTGACATATTGAATATTTTGAGTTCAAAGCACTCAGAACTTCATTTTGCTTCTTAAAAGCAAGAAATGAAATTCCCATGTAAAAGATGGTTTTCCCTATACTAGATGGAAAGTAATATTTTTATCATCAAACATGGGAAGTTGAGGCTAAGGAAAATCGGTACAAACATTGTTAGATGAATCCCTATCTTCGTGGTCCATTCTCCACCAAATTAAGTACCTGAGTCCAGGCTTCTCTGCCTTTTCGCATTTTCATAATTCACTACTGTTGGTCCAATTCATTATATAAGTGTTCAACCGTAACTATGTCTTTAGATCTTCATTTTCTCTTGAAAGCTCCTGTGCCACATACAACTTAAATAAATGTGTATGCTTTTCTCCTATTGATCTGTCTTAATGTCAATTTAATTCTCAGACCCAGTTGAAAAACCCTAAGAGGGTAGAGAGAAAGATTTGCCTCCCCTACAGGGTATAGAATTTGTGTTTCACAAGATGAAAATATAGAGAAGGATCCTGGAGATAGATGATGGTGATAGTTGTACAACAGTATGAATGTATTTAATACCACTCAACTATATATTTAAAATGATTAAGTTGGTAAATTTCATGTTACATGCTTTTTTGCCACAATAAAACAATTGAGGAAAAATAACTATAAGGAACTTACAGAAGTTTATTGGACCTTGGTTGACTTTTGAGGGAGATAATGAGTTGCAGTTAAACAAAGAAAACTCTAGGTATATAGAAAAAGCATGGACTAACAGTAATGAAGGCATATATATATATATATATATATATTTATATATACATTCTCAATATAAAGATGTATGGGTAGATCCTTGCAAGTCTCAGGACATTGTGAGGCTGATAGGCCGGACCAGCATGGTCAGTTGACTAAAATTATGGTGACTGTGGAATAGATAACAATTGGTTTAGACACTGGGTCCCTGGAATTTTTTTTCTTACCTCATCCCAGTTGAATCAAACTTTGTTACTTACAACCAAGGAAAACTCCACTTGGAAAGAGAAATCAGCTGACGTTGAAGTGAAGGAAGTTTTCAATAAGGGTAGGGTTGTCTGTTTAGAACAGAGTGCTAACAATGAGTGGTTATAAAGCCAAAGCTCTTTTGCTTAAGGTCGATGACACTCTACCCTTTAACCTTACCAAGAAGGGCACTAGCCTGGATTTAGCCAATCATCCCTAGATCCACATAAAATTCCTAGGAATATAAGGTCACAAAGTAATATCTGAATAGGATAATGTTTATAAAAGAAAGATAAAAAACTAAAACACCCATAGCATGCACATCTAAATTAACAGATGAAAGGAACATGAATGCTAAATAGGTGTTATATATCTTTAAAAAGATAAAAGAATTTATTGGCAACAAAATGCTGTGGCAAGTAGTCAAAAAGAAAACTACTTAGAAATACTAAATATGAAAAATATAATAGCTGAAAAATAAAATGGGTTTTTTACATAGGCTGACTAAAACCATAGCACAGCCAAAGAATAAATCACTGACTTGAAGTGCCAGATAAGAAATCAGGAAGGAATAACTATGCATAAAATTGATAACTTTATGTGAATAAAGTTGATATTTTTATTTAATGTTAATCCTTGCCTCTCCTAATAGTCACATATAAATTGCAAATAGTATTAATAATTTATATATGAAATATAGGTACAATATAGTTTATATAATATAATATTCATACCTAATTTATTATTAGGACAGATAAAGAGAATTGAGAAATAGAGTTGAAAGAGAAAAAATAAAATAAAAGAAGCCTTGAATTAAACAATGATGATAATATACGATGAACTGAAGGACTTGCTTAAGTCAATTATTGGTCCCAGAATCTTGAAAATAGAGTAAAAGTGATGAAATTCACTTGTTGGAGGCCATCACCCATTACGTTCTTTCTAAATCCAACACTATTGAAAATTAGGAAATCCCCTGAAACATGTGTGCAGTGTGTTTTTAGGGAACTTACATGTATCCTTTGCTTTTGCTTTATCAATAGGAATACCTACGGGGAATTGTTGTAAAGAAAATTTTATACTTTTTTATAAAATATGAACATTAGTTTTTCTGGAACATAATTCTTAAAATGTAAAAGTAATATATCATATATTTGAGTAGAAACGGGTATTAGGTGGACACAACACATTTGTATTAAGATTCTAAGTCTTCTAAAGACTTCTGTTATCTCTATAAGATTCTGCTCCTTAGCAATAGTCACAGAAGACAACAAATTAGTCACAAACCGAATTAATGCAATGGTCGTGCCTATTAGTACATTAACTACCATCTACTACTACAATTCTAACAGACTGAAAAGTTTTTAGTCATCCACATTTATTCTTCTCCTTATTATCACAATTACATAATTCATTTTCTTAGCAAGTCTTTCTTTTATTTTTTTTAACAATGTTCAGACAAAATTTAGTACAGCTAGGATCTTAAATAGCAGAACACAATTTAGTGCACCTGAAAGCATGTGTCTTTAGTAGAAAAATGTCTGTGGCAACATTGTTTGAAATGGTAGAAAATCAAGAAATGATCAGCATGTCCATCAAGAAGAGCATTGTTGAGGAAAATCATAATTCTACCTAAGTAACAGAAATAATAAATATTATGTATATTATTAATAAATTAATATGAATGGTTGTCCATTTTATTTTGTTAATAAAAATGACAAAAAAGGAATTGTATGAGTATAACTCCAGTGTATGAGTATGATTCCATTTTTAATTTTTTTAAATGTGATGGAAAAAGAAAAATCTTATATACCCATTTTTAAGCATAAGACCAGAATAAAAGATATGGTACAGTATATACCAAAATATTATTGGTAACTTTG
>CAUYRT010037695.1:0-53489 GCA_963574885.1 Lepilemur ruficaudatus
TGGGAGTGGAACGGTTGGGGCAGAGGATTGGTTTCACAAAGGGTGACACTCCCCAGCGTGGGCAGCCCAGCGTCCAGCTCTCCCAGGGCAGGAGGTGCTTCTGGCTGGGTCTTCCCCAGTGGTCACTCTGTCTCTCCGCGGCGTCCGTCCCTGACAGGTGCAGAGAAGGCAGCCACAAGGAGAAACGCACCGGCCACTTCCAGCCCCAAGCAGAGGAGCAAGCAGGTGGGGTCACCGGCCCGACAGCCCTCTGGACTATGGTACCTGGCAGCCGCGCCCCCAGCACCAGCCCCTGCAGCCTTTGCCTACGTCTCCTCCGTTCCCATCATGCCTTACCCGCCAGCCACTGTGTAAGAACCTTTCATTCCGACCTTCCTAGCCTTTTCTGGATCTCTGAATACGTTAGCATTGAGACCTGTGTCGGGCAGCTGAGAACCCAGACACCGTGTACTCCCGTGTTTTATCCCCGTGTGGACAATGTGCAGTGCAAGCCCAACACTCACGTAGTCACTCAACAAACCCACTTACCAAAGAGAGTGTCGGCCCTGGGGACCCAGCAGTGAACAGGACTGGCAAGAGGGTCCTGCCCCCTGGGAGCTTACAACTTCATGGGGACCGAGAACCCTGACTGTCTTCCAGTTCCACATGGGTCTTCTCTCCATGCAAGTGATGAGTGCTCACCTTTTTAAAATAGGCTCTATTTTTTAGAGTAGTTTTAGATTTGTAGCGAAATTGAGCAGACATAGAGAGAGATCCCGCGTAGTCCCACCCCTGCGCACACAGCTTCCCCTCTTATTAACCTCTTGCATTAATCTGGCACATTTGCCACCATTAGTGAACCGACAGGAATGCAGTATTTTTAACTCGTTTATTCAGGTCCCCTCAGTTTTTATCCGAAGTCCTTTCTCTGTTCCGGAATCCCACACCACACTCCGTGGTCATGCCTCCTTAGGCTTCTTGGCTGCAGAAGTTTCTCTCAGACTTTCCTTGCTTTTGATGACAGTTTTGAAGAGGCCTGGTCAGGTATATTGTAGGACTTTTTGCGCAGACTTTGGAGGTGGCATCAGCCCAGACAGGAGAGACTTAGGCAGTCAAGGCAGAAGTGACTCGGGTTTAGAGTCGGACAGAGATGCGCTGGAATCCCATCTGCCCCTTGTTAGCGCTGTGGCCTTGGCACAGCTTAGTTCTCTCTGAGCCTCAACTTTTCTGTCTGTTAAATGGGGGAACGGTCTCAACTGTGTACTGCTGTGTGAGGATTAAGTGAGACATGTGGCCAGAACCAAACGAGATCTGTGGAGTTTGTAATAAGGGGCAGGCTGAGCAAACGGAAGCTTCACCATCATGGAGAATATTGTTCTTACTCAATATTGTCATTGGAAAGAAGAAAAACAAGTAAAAGTGGGTTTAACACGATAGGATTGCGTAGAGGAAAAAACCCTGGACTCAGGAGTTGTTTTCCAACGTGGCCACGCCGTTTACACTCCCGCCGGCAGTGCACAAACATTCTGGTCTCTCCACGTCCTTGCCCACACTTGTCGCTGTCTGTCTTTTTCGATTCTGGCCATTGAGTGGGTGCGAGGCATGAGAAGTGGCATCTCATGTGCGGTTCGGACTTGCATTTTCCCGGTGGCTGGTGATGTTTTGTCCCCTTTCACGTGCTTGTTGGCTATTTGCATGTCTTCTTTGGAGAAACGTCTTTTCAGATCTTCGCCAGCCTGTTTTTGCACGCTGTGCAGTCAATACTGCATGGTAGAAAGTGGGGGCTCAGGAACAAAACTGGAGCTTACAGCGTGCCGAGCAAGGTGCCGGTGACCGACCCTGCGAGGTGCTCCTGAACTCACTCCCGCTTTATTTAGGCAAACGCGTCCTCATCCCCCCCCCCGACCACACATGCTTTGTTCAACAACACGCAGGCCACACCCCCTGCTTGCCCGCTGCTGGTTTCTTTGGACCCTAATGAATGTAACTGTCACTTCTTGGGGAGATTTGGGCTTCATCTCAGGGCTTGTCAGCTCATTCCCCCAGCACTTTGAGACAGCATCCCACATTCCTGCAGGACCAGGCCGGGAAGAACGCCCTTCCACCCAGTTCCCTGGATAAAGGGGACCAGACCCTCCCACTCCTGCACAATCCTAATGATTCCCACCTTTCTTCAGCACCCCACACTTGGCAAATCCATGGGGGGGATTTGCTGCCAGGCCTGGGGTGATCCTGGTCTGCCTGATCTCTGGCTTCTGATGAGGCTGCGGGGGTCCATGTTCGCTCATTCTGTTATGCCCCGGAGCCCAGCACGCTGGCTGGCAGAGAGATGGAACTAACACTTCCCTCCCTCCTCAGGTACTACGCAGGACCTACCTCAGCCGCCTCAGCCCCGCCAGCCGCCGAGTGGCCACCCGCCGCCTCCTTCCGGCCAGGCCGGGGACACCAGCACTCCATCCAGCTTGACCTGGACGACCTGGAGGAGCTCAACAAGGCCCTGAGCCAGGCCGTCCGCGCTGCCGAGAGCGTCCGCTCCGCCACCAAGCAGATGAGCCGCTCGCTGTCCGCCGACCTGCGCCAGGCCCGCAGCATGCGGGGCTCCTGCCTCTTCTGAGTCACTGGAGGCCCAGAGACAGACGGCTGGGCAGGTGCACAGGTGGGCAGGTGGCCCGCTGCTACCCGCCATCCAGGACTTGGCCGGAGCCACGGAGGCCCAGAGACCACATCGTCCCTCACCAGGAGGGTCCCCGTCTAGCATGGGCCCGGCCTGCTCAGTCCCACTTCTGTCAAGTAGAGGGGGTGTCGCCTGGTCGCCCAGAGAAGTGACTTCCCAGAGCCACCAGCCCCCTCGCAGAGATGCTGGGCCCAAAGCCACCCGCGGCCCAGGTGGCCCCTGTGGCGGTCTCTTTTAGTCCTGCACTTGTCCCCCTCAGCTAATAATAGATATTTTATCAACAGATGGACAGATTTTTTTAAAAAAAAACTGAGGAGTTTTCCTGATCTTGGATCCTCCATAGGAGGCCGAGTAATAAAGGAACAGTACAGAGTTTCTGGAACGAACTATCCCCCACCTGTGACCAGCCGCTCTGGGGCAAGCATCTCTGGGAAGGCCATGGCTGGAGACCTTTCTCCTAGCGACTGGGGATCAGTGGGACATTGTAGGACATCAGGGCCCCAGGGTGGCATGCGCCTGGCTTCTCCGGGGCAGCAGAGACCCTTCCCGCAGGCCTGCTGGGACAGGGACAAGCTAGAGAGGGGCCTCTCAGTACCTCAACCCAAGGCCCGGCTCCCCCGACCCCCGGGATCTCGGTGGCATTGCTAGCGGCCAGCTGTCCACCAGGCTCGGCCTGGGGCACGGTCTGTGGCCACGAGGCCCGGCTGTCTCCCGCTCCCCGCTCAGTTGCCGCTCATACCTCAGCATTTCCGGAATGTGTGCGCATCGTGATGTTTGTATATTTGAGGCATTTAAAAATCTATTTTCGTTACAAGGGCAAATGAAGCAAGAATGCATATTGATGTCAAAAAAAGAAGGGAAAAAAGTACTCAAAGCCATCCGTGTCTGTGGTGTGTGTCATTAACCTTTGATTTCTAAAGTCAAGTCTGTGGGGTGGACGAGTTGGCGCCCAGCGGAGCCCTCCCCCGGGGACCTGCTGGGTGCTCTGCCTGCCTCCCTCTGGGGACTTCGTATCTCCACTTTCTCCCTCTGCCCATCTCAGAACCGTAACTCTCTTGAGTGGAGAGACCTGCAAGGAAGGGCTGTCTGGACAAGCCGCTTTTTACTGAGGACAGAGATGTTCAGAGACACACAACAAGTGCTTGTCAACAAAAGCACACACCTGGACTCCCTTTCCAGTGCTCCTTTCAATAGCAAACAACAGCACTGTTTACTGAGCACCTGCCAGACTTGGATCCCTGTGCAAAGCCCTCGGCATGTCCTGCTCCACATGGTCCACCCCCAGCCCCCCAGACTCCCGCCACGCCCCCATTTCACTGATGAGGAGAGTGAGGTTCCCCTGGGCCCTCTGCCCACTCTGCTTCCGGAGAGAGCCTGAGTTTGAACTCACACTTGCCTGATCCCAAAGTCCACGTTGTTTGGCATGAGTTTTGCTCCCTCTGCAACCCCTGTTTCTTCCTCACTTGGCTTTTTCTTCCATTCCCCCCCTCCGACCCCCACCACCTCCCTTCTCCCTACCTGCCACCCCTGGCTGTGTCTGTTAACGTGTGACTTGATGGTACACATTGTGTTCAGGAACAGACTGGTTCGGATGCCCCTTCCAGGAAGCCTTCCCAGACTTCCCCACTCAGAAGGAACCCTTCCCCATGCTGGGCTTCCCCGGTATGTGGTGCCTGTCATCATCCACCCAAGCACATGTGCTGGTTATTACCGCAGAGGCCCTTCTGAGCAGGGACAGGGTCTTACCCAGCGCCCAGCCAGGGCTCAACTCAGCGCAGGCTGAGCAGGCATTCAACATGAATGAATGAGCAAATGAACAATGACTAACAACCTGACTGTTCTAAATGCAGACGTTTTATTGATGCAAGCGGGGGAAAGAGCTGAGGTACAAAAGGCAAGTTGGATCCCCAAGGTCTTGACCCAAGGCCACGTCCTCCTAGGACTCCTTTTCCTTCTTCCTCTCCTCCTCGTGCTGCTTCTCCAGCGGCTCACACTGACTCTGGAAGATGGTGGGAGGGAGGGGAGCAGTGTGATGGGGAAAGGGCAGGGTCTTCTGGGGTGCTGGCCTGTGGTATCCGCCCAACTGGGGCTCCAACCCTGGCTCTGCCACTTCCCAGCTGGGTGACCTTGGGGAAATCATTCCCCTCTGAGCCTCAGCTTATGCACCTCTAAAATGGGGGCTCAGACCCTTAAGACTAACTGGCATTTACTGAGCACTTAGGACCTGCCAGGCCCTTACGCTGCAGCTCCTGGACCCCTCACCTCCACCACCACTTTGCTGACAAGGTCACCGAGGCTCAGGGTGGCCACGTGACCTGCCTGAGGCCCCCACAGCCAGGCGATGGGGGCGGTGGGCTGTGGGCTGTGAGCTGACACCTGTGTCTGTGTTCATAAGCCCTTTCCCAGGACCCTGGGGCTGTGGACAGGGGGACAGACAGTTTGCACCACCGGTGGTCATGGGAGATGACCTCAGGTGGCAAACGAAAAGGGAGACATTTTTATTATAATAGTTATGAAAATATTTCACGTATATCCAAAGAAAATTACAACCAGCTCATCAGCTGTGCGATTTTGCAGATATCGTGGTGTTTGCACAGGGCAACACCAAGGAAAGCCTCTCATCTAACACAGGTTTAAAGAACAGTGTTAAGGAGATCATTATGCAAATAAATCTCTTTTATAGCCAACACCAGGATGGTGGTCCTGGACTTGCCGCAGTTTGGATGACACCAAAAACCACAATGCCAATTCCCCATCACACGAGTATCAGAAATGAGTGGGGCAGGGGTGGGTAATAGCTGGGGTGTGGGAGGCATTTTTGGTGGTGATTCCCCGTGTGTCTCTCCTCCTATCCACAGCGCCACCCCAGCTCATGCTGCTTCCTCCCGTTAGCCTTCCAGGGGCCCCCACCTGCTGCAGCTTCCTCCCTGCTTTCACGGGGCCTCCTTCCTCCTGGGCTCTCGTTCACCACCCATGGGTCTCTGTGAAGCTCAGCTGTCGTGAGGTGGGTACTTAAAAGCAGGAGACCTGCCTTGCTGTGTGGCCTTGGCTAGCAGCTTGCCCTCTCTGGGCCTCTGGTATTGCCCAGGGCGGGATGATGGACAAGGTGGACATTGCCCAGTCTGTTGTGTTTACCTTTTTCCAGTCGGTGTGCAGGACTTCAGACTTGGAAATGCCCAGGCAGGCGAGCGCTTCGTAGAACTCTTCCATTTGCTCCTGGGTGGCCTCCGGCTTGTCAGCTACAAGGGGGAGCGGGAGGCCAGGTGAGCATGCTCCAGGGCCCGCGCGAGAGTCCGGGGAGGGCTGGGGGTCTGGGGGACCAGCCTCAGGGGTGGGTGAACGTGGGGCAAGGCCTGGGTGGGGCAGGAGCTTGGGACGCCAAGGGGGCCTACTGTAGAAGGACATTCCCCGATTCTGCTCATCTTCCAGGTAGAAGGCAAGTATGTAGGTCCTGGGGTCCTTGAGGAATAGCAGGTGACCGAAATGTTCCCTTCCAAACTCTGGAGGAGAAAAGAGCCTCTGGGTGAGAACGGGGCATGGCACAATGGTCCCCACTCACGGGTGAGGAAGTGTGGGTGTGCCCAGGGCCACACTGTGCCCGGCACCCAGCCCTGCCGTGCACCAGGCCCCACGCTGAGCACTTTAGGTGTGTGGGATCTGAGGGGCCTCATGGAGACTGTGGCAGGCAGGGCCTTTCGCCCCATTTTACAGATGAGGGAAATGAGGCCCAGAAGGGAGCCTTGGGGCTGCTAAGCGGTGTTAGTTCAATTCCATCAGCATTTGTGTGCCCCTGCCATGTGCCATCTCTGCAGCGATGGTGGGGACATAGGTGAAGTCATCACCTGCCCAACATGGGCTCCCCCCTTAGCTTCCAAAGGTTCTTAAAGAATGGTTGAGAGAAAGGCAGGTTTGGAGCCAGCCTTGGGTTTCCGTTCTAGTTCTAATGACGAGCTGTGTGACCTCAGGGACACCAACTGAGGTCTCTGTTCTTCTGTTTGTCTGATTATTGCAACGTGCTCTTAGGATTGTTCGTAAGTATGAAGTGGGTCAACTCGAAGTGCAAAGCACTTTGAACGGTGCCTGGCACAGACTAAGAGCTCGAAAACGGTGGTGATTATTACTGTGATTATTGCCGTGTTCAGGCACCAGGACCGTGGAGATAAAAGTGGGTTTTTCCTGTGTTCTCTGTGCCCAAAGCCTCAAGGTTTCAGTCCCAGACCCCCTCCTTCAGCGGACCCATCCCGGTGCACACGGCAGACCCTCCTGCCGAGGACCAGTTCTCACCGTATTTGGAGAGGGTCCCATTCTCCCACTGGATATTCAAGTAGCTGAAGTTATAGACGCACTTGTCCTTGCTAAAGCCAGGCAGAAGGTGGGAGAAAAACAGAAAGACGGTCAAGGACAAGCGGACGACCACCCACCACAGAGCAGGGGCAAGGGTCGGGTGGAGACCACAGCCCTCCCCATTCCGCAGCTGGGGGGGGCCGAGGCCAGGAGGAGGTAGGGACTTGCTGGGGGTCTTCCAGCCTCTAGGATTAGAAGCCAGAAGCTGCGTGGGGCGAGCTGGAGTGGGGGTCTCACATGGTCAGGTACTCTCGGAGCTCTATCGTGCTCTCCGTCTTGTTGGGAGCAAAGTAAAAGAAGGCCGTCTGGATCTCCTGGGCTGACTTCTTATACTCGGGGTCTCGAAAGGCTGAGCTGATATAAAACCACTTGCCAGTGATCTGGGAAGACAGCAGCAGCAGGTGACAGGGGCTTGACGCTGAATCCTCCACAGTCGGCCAGGGCGAGGCTCGGGCACATTGCTCCCTCCATTTTCCAAATGGGGATACCGAGACCCCCAGTGGGGAGTGGACATGCAGGAGCTCACCTTGAGGATCAGGAATCCCCCCGGTCCCCCGCCCCGATGCCCAGCACAGAACTATGCAAGGAGGCATCTGGGTTTGGAGGCAGAGGAAGGAGCGGAGCCAGGAGCGGGCTGCTGGCCACAGCCCGCAGGGAAAGGGAAACCCAGACAAGGGAGGCAGCTGCCCTTGGGGGCAGGGCTTGCCTGAGCACTCACCCGGTCCAGGGTGGCATTGGTGATGGGGCTTGCTGTCAGGTTGGCACACACTGGGCTGTGGGCATCCAGTAGAGGCAGGAGGCTCAGGACTGCAAGGGCCCAAGGCAGTGCCATGCCGAGCAGAGGAGGCAGCGAGAGCCAGACAGAGCTGGTGGCTGGAGGGCTCTGTGACCTTTATAGTAGGCTGTGGGAGGGCACCCACGAAGCAAGTGTTTGCTTTGTGTCTGTGACACAATCCTGCCCGCGCTTGGGCAATGCACGAAAAATTCCCTCAAAGCCAGCTGTAGGTACAGCCTCGAGTCCTGGTTCCTGACCTGGAGAGGTTACAAAAGCCTAGTGTTTGGCTTATTCAAGGCCAGGGTGGGTGTGGGGCTGGAGTGACATTAATTAACTTATGTGACTCTGTAGATTTCAACAGAGGGGCTCTGCCCCAGCAATCTCTCATGTTTCCATTCAACTCCCATCCCACTGAGCACCCAGACTTCTGGACCCAGCTGTAAACCACGTGCTGAAGGCACCTGGGCCAGTGGCCAGGCTAGCGTGGGATGTGCGGGGGTGGGCCGAGGGCAAATATGGATTCAGTTCCACCGAGTGTGGTAACAGCTGTGTAAGAGCCAAAGTCCAGGGGGCCCCAGCCCAGCCCTGGAGACAGGGACATTTCCGAAAAGGTGCATCCTAGCTGAGTGTCTATCTCCAGTAAATGTATTTCTTGAACAATCTCCCAGCCTCTAAAACAGGAAATGTTCTCCCGATTGCTCCTGATCCCTGCCATTGGCCACTTGCCTCTCTCTCCACCAATGCACCCCCAGCCCTAGGGCAGTGCCCGGCACACAGTGGACACTCGGTGAATACTCTGGAATGACTGACTCCACTGCCCGTGTGCATTTCTATCTGACGGGGCGAGTCTTTAGCCATATGAATCAATACTTTCAACAAGTAGCATTATAACATGCTTGTAATTCTGTATTCTTATCCATTTCATAGAGTTTGAATAACTTTTCATGTTTCAGTGTAGTGTACTTAAAAATTTAATGGATGCCTAACTTTTCATTCATTTACTGCAGTCTAACTTAAGCATATCCCTTCTTTATATCTATAGCATTTCGTATGGTGATTTTTCCCCTGATGTCATGTCAGAGGGTGACCCAGCCGCCTTCTAAAATTACCATGCTATCCAAGAGGGAGAAGGGCACGTGCCGTGGGTGAAGCCTTGTACGCTAACGCAGCATTATTCAAAATAGCTAAAACTAGAAACAATCCACATGCCCAGCAATGGGGAAATGGAAAAACAAACTGTGGCATCATCATACAAAGGTGTATGACCCAGCAACAAAAATAAATGAACTACCGAGACACATAACCACGTGGGTGAATCTCAAAAACATTAAGCTGAGCAAAAGAAGCCAGATACACCGGAGCACGTACTACGCAAGTCCATTGACACGGAGTTCTGGAACAGCCCAAACTAATCTATAATTTTGAAAATCGGATCAGCATTTGCCTGAGGCAAAGAGGGCAGTTTGACGGCAAAGGGCACGGGAGAACTTTCTGAAGCAGGTGGCGGCGTTCTGCGTCTTCCTCGCGGTCCGGTGGTGGCTACGTGCACGCATGTGCGTGAGTCATGAAAACTCACTGAACTGCAAGCCTGAAGTGTGTCGTCCATGTTATTTTATTTATTCTACCTCCATAAAGTGGATGTTTAAAAAAACCTTCCTCCCAAACAGAGAAAACAAAAACGTGACAAATCCAAAAACAATAATAATTTTGAATGCGATACCAATTTGGCAACGTGCAACAGGTGAGCCTCTTTCTCTACATCCTTGTCAGAGCCGGAATCTTCCTCCTCCCTCCCTTCCCCAGCTTATTTTGCTTTTTGAAATTGGCATTGCTCTAAATTGAGGCTTGAAACCAAGACTAGAGTTGAGCAGGACGGCATAGAGCAGAGAGGGAGTCTAGTGTACGTCCAGGAACCAGGGGTCTGCGCGGCCCGAGCATGCGCTTGCGTCGGAGCGTCCAGACTTGACATGGGCGACGTTGGCAGGAGTCTGACCCTGCAGGGCCTGGAGACCAGCTGGCTGCGGAGTCTGCTGGACTCTAGAGATAGTGAAGAGAAATTCAAAGATTTGAAGTGAGGCCGGGTGCGGTGGCTCACGCCTGTAATCCTAGCACTCTGGGAGGCCGAGGCGGGAGGATCATTCAAGGTCAGGAGTTCGAAACCAGCCTGAGCAAGAGCGAGACCCATCTCTACTAAAAAGAGAAAGAAATTAATTGGACAACTAAAAATATATAGAAAAAATTAGCCGGGCATGGTGGTGCATGCCTGTAGTCCCAGCTACTCGGGAGGCTGAGGCAGGAGGATCGCTTGAGCCCAGGAGTTTGAGGTTGCTGTGAGCTAGGCTGACACCATGGCACTCACTCTAGCCTGGGCAACAGAGCGAGACTCTGTCTCAAAAAAAAAAAAAAGAAAGAAAACTGGACCAAGAGAGACTTAAACAAATAAAGGTTTAATTTTCTTACAGAACCAGATGCTGGAGGGGATAGCTATAGATGATTGTCTTGGCTTTTCTTCACAGCAGCAAGGTGGCTACCCCAGATCCAGCCGTCACACCCACATTCATAGCAGGAAGATGGGGTGTAGAGCTGCAAAACCTTCCCCAGAAACTGCTCTATGGGCTTTGCTTAGTTCTCTCTGACCATCCCCTGGTCCGCCAGGTCCCGTGGGCTGTTCAACTCACCTCCCAGGGGTCTGGGATGCCTTTAGTGCCAGCTACCACCCAGATCCTGGGCTTGTCCACCACCCGGAGGCCCTGCGGGGACTGCCTACCACAGGGCACTTTCCAGGGGCCCTCAGTGCTGCCTGAGGAGGTGGGGGACAGTCAGAAGCCTCAGCCCAACATTGGCCCAGCAGTTCAGGGTTCATCGGGCAGCCAGCTGTGGACACCAGGGTGTGTCTGGGTAGAGAAGACAGTGGAGGGAGCGAAACCTGCAGAGAGACCAGAAGCAGACAGGACGGTCACCCCTATTCCCCACCCCAGGCTCCTGGGGGCATGTGTCACAGAGATGGTTTGGAGCAGTGTTTCTGTGCCTTGGCACTACTAACATTTAGGGCCAGATAATCCTTCGTTGCAGGGCTGCCCGTGCCTTGTAGGGCCCTTAGCATCCCTAAGCTCCACCCACCAGATGCCGGAAGAACCCCCTCAATCGTAATAATCGAAAATGTCCCCAGACATTGCCAAATGTCTCCCAGGGGACAAACCACCCCCCACGTGAGAACCACTGGTCTGGAGAAACTTCAAAAGCCAGAGAAGCCATGAAGAGACCTCGGCCGAGGCCAGACCAGCCAACCACACACATCTGCGTCGCTAAGTGGCTCCAGCCTCCTTAGGCAGCAACCCATGAATTCTAGAATCCTCAGCTTCAGAGGAAATTTAACATTAATTCTTAAACCTCTTTGCAATTTAGCTACAGCTTACACACTTCTACTGATGGGGAGCTCATCCCATTAGAAGACAGCTTCTTTCATCTCAGAATTTTTAATTTTTTTTCCTATATTGAGCCAAACTCGGTCTCTTTGTAACATCCAATTTGCTTGACACAGCCTTGGCCCCTCAGGTCCCTCTGCCCCAGGACAGGCAGCTCTGCAGAGCGTCAGGGCCAGGAGCCCTGGTCCCCCCAAGGGTCACATAACTCAGATAAATCCCAAGAGACAGAGCCTACAAAGGCTCCAGAGAGGTCCCCTGCCACCTCCTCACCTGAATTTGACACCACTCTCCCCTCTTCTCCACATTCTGCCTGCACGGTTTCCTTTCCTTCCTGAGCAGATCGAGACCTGCCACCAGCCTTTGCACATTCTGTTCCCTGTGCCTGGGGCACTCTGCCATCTGTTCTTCTGGTTAACTCCTGTTAGCCCTTCAGGTCCTACGTGTTGTCCTAATATCACCTCCTCAGGGAGGCGTCTAGCTCCACGCCCCAGGCAGCATCAGGGCCCTCCTTATACTCTTCCGTAACAGCCTACACGTCCACACTGCCCTTCCCCTGCACACCCAGCGCCCCGGACTCCTCATCCCCCAGGACTCGCTCTGGACAAGTCTCTGTCGCTCAGGTGGGCCCAGAGCTCACCCTATCCCCTCCCCTGAGTTGCCTCCCTGAGTCCCTGCTCACGCCCCCGAGGGCAGGATCAGGGCTCCTCCTCCAGTTCCCAGCCCTCCGCATGGCACTAGCAAGGGGCAGCAATGGGAGTAGAGGATGGGGAGTGGGAAGCGGACTGACTTCCCGGAGATGGAGCAGACTGCCACGGGAGGGAGGAGCTCCCCGTGGTTGGGGGCGTGCAAGCAGATGCCAGCCCACCAGTCGGCAGAGAAGCTGGGAGGGGATCAAGCATCAGTTCTGAGGATGGACCTGGGGCCAGGAGTCCACGTGCCTTGCCCGCTCCTCCCCACACCACCCCCGCCAGCCACAGCCAGAAGCACAAGCCACAGCTGGCCAGCGGGGGTGTGTGGAAAGGAAGCTGCATGTCACCGGCTATGCTCTACACCAATCAGGGGCTGAGCTGAGTGGCGCCAGTCTCCCTGCGGCCTAATCTGGGCAGAATTAGAAGGTGCCATTCCATCCCCCCACCCACCTAGAAGAACCATTTAAGAGTGTCAAAGAAACCAAGAGCCTAAAAAAACAAAAGCCCCCACGAGTGCCTGAGGTTCCACCAGGAGAGCATGTCCTTCACTCAGTGAAGGCATTTCAGTCCCCCAGGGGCTCCTGGAGAATCCCGGAGGGTCAGGGCTGAGAGAGCCCTGCAGCTCCACCGTGTCCAGACGGAGTCCCAGAGAGGGCAAGACACTTGTCCAAGGTCACACAGCAAGCCAGTGGCAGAGCAGAGACTGAAATCCACTGCCTCCACTCCCAGCTCTGTGCCGTCAGCCACCAGGGTCTGTCCCACTCTTCTGCCACCCAGCCCCCATCTCTGAACACCTGGACTCAGCCCCCGCTCCTCCCGTGCCACAGACCCACCTGGAGGGGTCCTCCTCAGGGGAGAAGGGGCCCTGGAGCTTAATGACGTTGAGTTTCCCCTCAAAGACACCGTAGCTGAGGGTGACCTGGGCAGGGAGAAACAGAGAAGAGTGTTGGGGGTGTCCCGCTGGGCGTCCCCGCGGGGAGCAGCATCCCGGCAGAGGAGAGGAGGCACACGCCTCTGCACCTGAGATTCCGTGCTGCCAGCAGGAGCCTCCCTAGGGAGCCCGCCGCGTCCCAGAGGTGCTCTCATGCCCGTGATCCCATCCACTCCTCCGCAGCTCAGCTCACCTGGGAGGCTGGGACGACACCCTCACCCTACAGATTGGGAAACTGAGGCCCAAAAGAGAAAGGCACTTTTCCAATAACGTGTGTGTCTAGACTAGGACTGAGGTTTTCTGAGGCTCACTGCAGGGCCCTGGCAAATCCGGAGCCCCCCGGTCCCCATGCAATGAGGACACGGGATCATGGTTTCAGCTCAGAGGTGGCAGAACACGGCAGGCTTAGGGGCACCCAGCTAGGGTTCCAGTACCCCTCTGCCCTATGCTAGCTGTGTGCCGAGGTCCCCCGTCTGTAGAATGGGATGATGTCAGTCTGTCCTCATGTGAGTATCGTGAGGAACCAGAGTGTTGAAGACGGTAGGAGACAGGTCATGTGACCAAGCCCGGCCATCAGATCCAGGGAGTGCCAGCCCTGGACCTGGGGACGGAGGAGTCCCTCCCAGTGATGGGTGGAAACCTGGGGCTGCGGTCTCGCCAGCACTGAGTGAGCTTGCCTAAGGATGAAGCCAGCGTGGGGGAGAGCAGGCAAGGGAGGAGAGAGTCCAGGATGTCATCTGAACACCCAGGACCCGCCAGACCTAGAAAGCCTGGCCCTCGGCTTCTAAGTTATGTGAGCCAACTGATGCTTTTTTTTTTTTTTCCCATTTCACCAGTCCCAGTTGAGTTTTGGTCACTTGCACCTAAAAGGGTCTGACTCAGGCTGCTGGGCAGAAGATCCCAGGGGCCTTCCTAGCCAGAACCATCTACAGAGTCGGAGGGCGGCCCCTGCGAGGCAGAGCCAGTCTGACCTCTGAGCAGAGCCGTTACCTGCCGGGTGGTGGGATGCGTCCTACTCCGCCCTCGGCCTAACACTGTCCCTGAGTGTCCCCAGAGCAGATCTGTTCCTTCCCAGGAACCTGGGGGTGGGAAGGCAAAGCGTGGAGCAGAAGACAGACACGTTGCGATGAAGGGGGTTCCCGATGGGCAACGTCAGAAGGGGCCGGCCTGGCTCCTCAGGGGCGATGCCGCAGCGTGGAAGGCTGGTGAGTGGCGAGAAGGGCGGAGGCGTGATGGGGAGGCAGGGGTGGGGAGGCAGGGCTGTGGGAGCCTGCAGACAAGCTACACCTCGTATGTGCAGGGCCTTCCGGCCAGTGTTTGAGGACCGATCAAAGAATTTCAGGCACACCAATGCTAACCCTTGAGGGTTAGAAGTGGAGAAGGCTGAGTCATTGTGTGCCTTTAGAGGGTTTTTTGCCACCTGTGCCTCAGTTTCCCCATCAGTAGGAGATAGCCAAGCCCCACAGTCTGGAGCTCCAGGTTGCTTTCAAATACCAGGAGGAGGTGCAGGGGAGACCTCACGTTCTTTGGGGGGCCCCTCCACTCTTCCCTCCCCCATTGCCATCTCCCCCAGGCCAGCTCACCTGCTCTGGGAGCTGGGCCGCCCTCAGCAGCTGCAGAGTCTCCAGGTGGGAGTGGAAGAGGGGGCTGGGCTGCAGGTGGCCGCCCAGCTTGCACTCGACAATGTAGCCCACAGTGCAGTCGTCAGGGAGCCGGATGAGAGCAGATGTGTCCACAAAATGGGAGCCACTGAGGGACAGAGCTGCACTGTAGCCACCAGCCCAGGCCCTCCACACCTAGAGCCCCCAGCCACAGGCCTTCAGCCAGGGCCAGATGGCAGAGCAGAGTGTCGCCTCCCGTGTGCTGTACGGCCTCGAGCAAGCCGAGAACCTCAGGGAGCCTCAGTCTCCTCGACTGTGAAATGGGGACGACAGTGGCCCTGCCTGCATGGGCTGTTGTGAGGATTGGAGGAGGAACAGTGGGCTTTATAAATGTGTCTTCCCTTCTCTCCCTCTCTTGTCACTCCTTCCCTCATTTCTTCACTGTTGAGCTTGAGAATCTCCCCGCTGCCAGACACCAGGCTAGGGCTGAGCATACAGAGATGAGAAAGGAACACTCCGGGCCCTCGACAGCAGCCCCCACACTGGGGACAGACAGGTAAGCAGGTCACTCAGAGCAAGACTGGTGCTAAGTCAGAGAGACGCACTCGGCCTGGGGGTATAGGGAGACCGAGGTGGGCTTCCCAGAGGAGGTGGCAATTTTGAATGGAGCCTCACATGACGAGCTGGAGTCAGGCGGAGCTGAGGGAAGGGACGAGCAGGTTCCAGGAAGAGCAGGTTCCAGGAAGAGCATCGCCTGACTGTACCTCATTACTGCCCCCTGCCAGGACGCCTGGAATCCAGCCGCACTCCCCTCCCCGGGCTGCGCGCCCATGAGCCGCACCCGCAGGAAGCAGGGGAGCCTGTCCTAATTTACACAGAGGTGAGGCAGAGCAGGGTGCAGCCTGGATGGGGGCACCCCAGGCACAGGGATGGCCCTGGTCATGTGCACCATGCACACCCGTGGTCGACACGCCCTGGGACCCCATGCCCTCTCCTGCCCCAGCACGAATCCCCCCAGGGGACCCCTCCCAGCCAGGCCAAAGCAAGGCAGGCTTGTGTGGTGACAAAGAGCACAGGCCTTGGAGCCAAACTCAGCAGCTGAGTAACCTTGAACCTGGGTGACCTTAGACGTGCCTCAGTTTCCTCAGCTATAGAAACGAGGCAAACACCACCTTCTTCCCTGGGTGCTGTGACTCTTGGTGAAGCACAGGCCTGGCTCAGAGTCAGTCCCCAGTACACGGTAGTGGCCACTGATGTTGTTAATAATAATAACGGCCTGTCCAGGAAGACCTAGAGGCCAGGCCTTCCCCACGTCCAGAACACCAGTGTCCCACCCCTTTGCCTAGGCTTCCCCTGTCCCCAGGATCCCCTCTTTCAGGGCCCTCTAGGGCTGTCCCAGCTCAAATGCCACGTCTTCCCAAAGCCTTCCTCTGCCCCCAACCAGAGGCCCTTCTCTCTTCTCAGAGAGCCGCTGTGCTTGGCCTTCCCTGCCCCGTGGCACTGACCCGCCAGAAGAGGGCTGCAAACAGGGCCTAATGTTTCCCGGGCTCCTGCCAGGCGCCCGCCCGGACATTTGCTCATTGAACCCTCACGCCACCATTGGCCACTGTAGCACCAGGTCCATTTACAGACGGGAGCCTGAGGTTCTCAAGACTGCACGACTTCCTGCGCGTGGCAGCGCGCACTGGACCACGGCCCCACCCCAGGGCGGGATGGCAGGCTCTGCAGCATAGAGGAACAAGGGGCACTTTCTCCTGCGCTCACTCTCAAGCCCGTCCTGCTGCAAAGGCCCCTCACGTAAACCGGCAGCCACCCCCTCCCTGCCCTCCTGCCCACCCCTGGGTCTCTGCTTACCTGGCCCACGGGGCCATCTTCAAAGCCAGTTTGCGGTTAATGCAGAAGCCGGCACCGCCGGTGGCGAACCAGAACTGTACCAGCCTCTGGGGGAGAGGAAGGCCAAAGTGCAGAGTGAGTGGGGGTTGGGGGTCGGGGGGCGACCAGCCAGGCCACACTTTACCCCAACCAACATGGCTCAAGAGCTAGTGCACATCACACTAGAGTCTTGCCACAGCCTGGCATTATTATGCCCATTTTACAGGTAAGGAAGCCGAGGCCCAATGTCACATAGCTAACTATGAGCGGTACGGTCGCCAATCAGACCCAAATCCAGCTGGATTCTGGTTAAAGGGATATGAGTTATTTACCACGCAGCACACCTCACCGTTTCCCCTGAGCAATGTCCCTACCTCACTCCATGAGGTTTGGAAGGGGCCGCCAAGCACCACAGCTGCTGTCCCGGGCCACAGAGGCAGGCCGAGGTTGACAGGGTCTGCGGGCGCTGAACACGCACAGGAAAGACATGCCTCGGAAACGAAGGTGACTGAGTCCCACACCGATCACCAGCACCTTCTAGTGTCTACTTGTGCCAAGTCCCATTCCAAGGGCTTGGACAGACGACCTCACCTAATTCTTTGTCCTATGCCCGCAACCACCCTGTGTGTAGGGGTTGTTATCACACATTTCGCAGATGAGGAAACTGAGGCACAGAGAAGTTAGGCAACCTCAGTCAAGGTCACAAAGCAGGAGGAGGTGGCAGGGCTGGAGTGCAAACCCAGGCAGTCAGGCTCCGGAGTGAATTTCTCAACCCCACAGGCAGACCGTGTGAGCAGAGGTGCGCGGCGGGGCTGAGTGGCGTGGGAGCGGGATGCCAGCTCACCTGGACACGCTCGCGCACACGGCCCCGGGGCCCAGAGGACTTAATTAGGGCTCAGAGGCTGGTAAGCGCCGATAATTAAGGCTTTGTGTTCCTACTCTTGGATTCCTAGTGCAGCAGATGGTGAGCTGGGGGAGTGAGAGCCCGCAGGGCGCCTGCTCCTGCGCCAGGCGCTGCCTCTACAAAGGGGACCTGCTCTGCCTTTCTCCTGGGACGGGGGCAGCCCCAGGCCTGGGCCACTGCAACACCTGGAGCCTGGTGGGTCCTGGGGACAGGGAGAGAACCATGCAATGTAGGGGACATACTTATACTAAAAAATTCTTCATTGTTTATCTGAATGTCCCACTTAATTGGGTATCCCGGCTGTTTGTTTCTTTCTTTTCTAAATCTGGCAACCCTAATCAGTGTCAGTCCAGGTCTGGGACTGAAGCCGGTACTGGGGCCCCTGTTGAGCCAGGTGTCAATCCTTCAGCCACTGGTTAGTGGCGAAGTCTAGAGAGGGAGGGGACCCAAGGGAGGGAGAGGAGTGTCCTGGGACTGAGCAGTTTATCACCTGGCCCAGCAGTGATCTAGCACTTTAGCAACCTGTACAACTACGTGGTGACACCAGGTGGCCAGGAGCCCTGCCGTGGAGACGGGAAGCCTCGGCTCCCCTGTGTACTCACTGTGTGAGCAGGAAGAGCCACTGCTCCTGGTGACTGAGGCCTTACGATGTGCCCGTCTCCTAGCCTTACTTGCATTATCTCAATCTCCCCATTTCACAGAGTAGGAAACCGAGCCCAGAGGGGAAGCCACCAGCCCAAAGCCACAGAGAAAGAGCCAAATCTGAAACCCAGAACCCACCTCCCCTGTCCACCACACACTGGCCCCCAGCAGGGGTGGCCAATGGGCGAAGGAGGAGGGGAGGGACGGACCGTGCGGTTGCGGGGCTGGGGCTCTGCGGCGTGGATGGGCCGGTTCAGGCTGGGCCGGCCCACGTAGACGTCGCGGGCCCGAGAGAAGGCTTTCAGCAGCCGCAGCAGCGCCCTGGGGTTCACATAGTTGTCGTCGTCCACGTGGCAGAACCACCTGTGGGACGAAAGGGAGACAGTAAACTTTGTTAGGCGCAGTCCAAGCTAGCCTGGGGCTGCTGCTAACCAGCCAGGCTCCCCTGCACCCCACAGTCAGTCGACAAACAGTTATGGGTGGGGGTGGCTAACATTTACGGCATCTGTTTTGTGCCAAGCAGCATGTTGTGTAAGCGCGTGAGGGAGGTGTGCTCACTTAAAGATAAGGACCAGACGCTGAGAGGTTAAGACACTTGCCCAAAGTCACACAGCCAGTGAATGGCAGGATTTGAACCCAGCTGGTCTACTGAGTTCACTGCACACTGCCTGCTAGGTGGGTCATGGCTGGAGTCAGACCCCAGGAGGCCCAGGAGGTGGCCTGAGGCTAAGGCCGCACCTAGTCCCAGAGACCCAGGAACACTCACCTAAGCCCACTGGCCAAGAAGGCATCAAACTCTGCAGCCATCTTGCAGGACAGAGCTGGGTGGCTATGCTCCGCGGAGCAGTTGGTGACCACAAGGTGGGACCCTAGAGAAGTGAGGAGGATTCAGGGGACCTTGCCCTCTTCCCCTTCTGAGGATGTAGAGCCAGATTGGACCTCAGGGAGCCAGGAGTGGCCCCCCACTCCCATTTTACACAGGGAGAAACTGAGGCCCAATGAGGGCAGACCTGCCCAGGGCCACAGAGCTAGGGGACAGCAGGCTGGCAGGGACCAGGCATCCAGGGTCTTATCTAGCACGGCCCCTGCCCACGCCCACACCAGTTTCCAGGGAAGGAGCCCGGGCCCCTCCTGGGCAAAGGGGAATCCCCATGTTTCCTGGGACCCTCGGGCCAGGGCACAGCCACCCCACCTTCCCCACCCGACCCAGGCCAGGCAGTTACCCAGTCTCTCCCGCAGGCCCTCGTCTGGGCTGTCGGTGAAGATGAACGTCTAGGAAGAAGGAGGGGACAGGGCTTGGGTTGGCCAAGGGTAGCCCCAGGCCAATCCACAGCCCCACAGCCAAGCCCCAGATGGCCCTCCTGTCCAGGTGGACACACACAGCAGACTTCTGTCCCCTCCCAGTGACAGACACATGGCCCTCTCACGGTCACATGTTCCTTTAGGACAATATAGCCCACACACACACACACACCAGTCACGCTTGGCCTCTCCACAGTCACGTATGCACAGCCCTAAACCCTCTGTCAGGAGACAACTCTATGTGAAAAGACCCACACGCCCACACCCCGGGACACGGCACCACTCAGGGACAGTCACACTTCCACGGCCACACAACCCCCCGTGCAAGTGCAGGGGTCCTGAGCATCTCAGAAATGTTGCGTCGTGGCCTGACCCAGCTCTGCCAGGCCGGACACGCGCCCCACCAAGAGCCTTTGCACGCCCGATCCCCGACAACCCTCTCTGAACCCCATGAGCAGGTGCGATGATCTGTCCCCTTGACAGGTGACAAAATGGAGGCTAAGTGGCGGACCACGGTTGGCACATGCCAAGCTGGGATCCGCTTCTCATCACCTCCCAGGCAGGTGAAAGCTGCTCAACCCCTAAATAAACCAAACCCAACCCAAGACAAGAGGCATAGCGAGGCCTTCAGAGGCAGCACAGGAACAAAACAGAGACATGCGGCCTGGGGACTGGTCTCACAGCCACTCCACGCCCCCCCCAGCCTGGGCACAGCTTCTCGGCTGCTCTGGCGGGTCCTCTTGTCCATTGAGCACCTCACAGGTGCCCCCTCGGCCCTTGGCCTGCCCTGCCCAGGATCTGAGACAGTTCTGAATCCTTCCAAGTGTCCCACCTGTTTAAAGGCCCCAGACTCCCCCATGCCCAGCAGGTGCCACACCCATGGCCTGGCCCTGTCCTCCCTCCAAGGTCAGGGCCCCCAGCTGCAGTGCCCCTCTCTGCTCACCACAAACCTCTCCCTCTTTTCCAGGAACTAGCCCTGAAGCTCAGAACAGCCCCTGCCTTGAGCCCGACTTTACCCATCCATAAACGGAGGGCTAGGAGAGGCTGTGAGAGCAACACGAAATTGTGTATCAAAGAACAAGGAAGATGGACAGTGAAGCCAGTCTCAGCTTCTTGTACCGCAGAGGAAACTGAGGCACGGGACGCCAGGAGGTAGAAGTCAGAGTTGGCACAGGAAGGGCAGGAGGCCGCCAGGCCTGTCTCCCAGGGCCCACGCCACAGGCCTGAGCATGGGCTGAGCCCCCATCATCCTTCAGCAGATTGTTGCAAGATTCTGCCTCGTTCCTCAGATATGTTTCCTGTCAGGACCAGAATCAGATAAGACCCACACCCACCATCAGCCTCTAGCACCCTCCATGGCTCCCTACTGCCCTTGGGATAGAGGCCAACCTCCCCTAAGTGTGGCCAGTGAGGGGCCACCTGGCCCCTGCTGCCAGATGCAGCCTTATGTGGTTACTTCCTGCCACTGGGGTTCTCTTAGCCCAAATTTCTTTCAGTTCCCTAAATAAGCCGCGCACATGCACAGCCACCCCTCAGAGACCTTGCACGTGCTGTGCCCTCTTTCCACCCTCTGACTCCCAGCTCAGACATCACCTCCTCCAGGAAGCCTTCCCTGACACCTTTTCAGCTACTATCAGGGCCCTCCTCAGTCCCTGGTCCTCCTTGTGCTAACAACCGTAAGTTACGGAAATTTATCACTCGATGTCTCCCGCTGGACAATGGCATCCTGGAGGCTGCGGGCCTGGTCCAATGTATCTCCTGTCCCACCCAGCACCTGGCTGTCCTCAGGGAGGCCCGGGCGGTGTCCCCCTTCTGAGCCCCCCTCCCTGGGGTCTGACTCCCACCGTCCCTGGATTTCCACAGGAAGCCTGCTGGCCGCCCAAGCCCGGGCCCCAGTCCTCTTCCACCCACAGCCCAGGCCGGCGGCAGGGCCGTCAGGAAGCGGAGACCCACAGTCCACCTGCCACCCAGCTCCCCCCTGAGCCCCAAGCTCTCAGCTCCCCGGGGGCTTGACTGAGCCCCTGTGCCTCCCCAGCCCTGTCTCACCTTCCCGCCTGCTGGGACCCACCACCTCGGAGTCAGTCACAGTGCTGCCCGCCCTCTCGCACTCACATCCAGCCTGTCGGCAGCTCTGCCCACCCCACCCTCACCTGAGCCAGGACTCGCTCTTCCCGCCACCACCCACGGCCTTGTCACCTCCTGCCTGCCTCGCTGCAGCCCCCCTCCCAGGCCTCCCACTCTGTTCCGCCCCCACCCAAGTCTGTCTTCAACACAACCCCGAGGGACCCTGGAAAAGTGGCCTGTCCTTTCACACCTGCTCCCTGGCAAACTTCTGCCACCCAGCAGCTGACAGAGAGTGGAGCTCTATCGAGTTTGGAGCGAGGGCCAAGACGGAGGGGACATCCGTCTGCCGATGACACTAGTGAGCCGAGCAAAGGGGGCGAGCGGAGGGAGGGAAAGGGAAGGGAGGTCCGGTCCAGAGGGGCGGGAGAGGACACGGGAGGCTGGCGCAGAGCGATGGCCAGTTCCTCTGAACCGAGGGCTGCATCGGACTTGTTTAAGGAAGGGACCTGACAATGGTTGAAACTACACAGGCTGCGGGAACAAAGGGACACGCAGCCTGCCGGGGCAGGGGAGGGGAGGCTGGGGACCATCTGCTGCAGAGCGGGGGAGATGTGGGGCCACCGCCACCTCCCTCCCACCCACAGGGGTCTAGGGAAGAGAAAGGCTTGCTGACAGCACAAAACTCACCTCCCCAGCCCACCCTCCGCCCAGGACAAAGGCCGTACACGAGCCCCAGCCCCGCCACCAGGCCCACCTGCCACCCGACTGCCCTTAACCAGCTGGGCAGGCGCCCAGCGCCGGAGTTAACCCACTCAGGCCCTGTTCAGACACTCCTGTCCTGTGCAGATGGGGAAACTGAGGACCAAAAGAGGGAGGGCCCTGACCGAAGTCACAAAGAGAAACGATCCAAAGGGTGAGAGACAACAGGAGGGCCGGGGGGATGGGACCTCCCTGCCCCCACCTCCTCCTCCCTCTCAGCATCCTTCCTCCTTTCAACTTAAAGACACAATTGCTAGACTCTGCCCTGCTCTGGGGTCCAGCTGAGTGAACTGGTCTCCTACCTATGCTTAGCCTTGTTCAGTTTTCCACCATAAAATGGGAATATCAACGTCTCCCCTCGGGCTGTCGTGAGGGTTAAAGGGAGAGAGCAGAGCAGCTGGCGGTGGCCCCCACTCCCACCCTGCTGCCTGATGAGCTTCTGGGATGGAGCCTGGGACGTAGAAGGGGCCGCTGCTTGCCTGTCCTTGCCAGCCTGGGACTACTGGGCCCAGCCACCCAGACCAAAGGCCCAGGGACCCTCTCCCAAGCCTCGGCAGAGGAGAAAGGCTCCCATTGGGGAGGCGGAGGCCAGGTCCCACTGGGCTCTGCCTCCTCAGGCTTTGTGAGCGATGCTGCCAGCACTTCCTCCTCGTTAGCCTCAGTTTCCTCATCCGGGGCAAAGGCCCTGCCACGGTGGTCCAGACCAGACAGGAAAGGGCCTCGAACCATGTGAGGCCACACTCCCGGGTACACACAGACACATAAACAGGAAGGTCTGCGGGGAGGGCCAGCCTCTGCGGCTTCCGCAGGAGGAACCAGGCCCTCCCCAAGAAGAGAAGCTGCGTAGAGCCCCAGGGAAGAGCTGGGGTGCTGAGCACCCGCTGGGAAGGCATTAACCCCTTGTGCAAAGGTGTTGGTGCCAGGAACTGGGGCAGGGGCGTCCGCTCCCCAGGGGGCCTGGCCTCTTCCAGGTATCACCCCCACCCCTTGGCCTCAGAAGAGCCCTCCACCCCCTTCAAAGGCTCAGTCACTTCCTCCCACCGAGCCAACCGCCAGAGAAGGGACTGGCGTGTGCGTGTGTGTGAATCCGCCCTCCACTTCCCCCAGGGATGGTCCCCACACCCCAAATCACTGATTTGCTTGAGGTGAGAAGGGCTGCAGGGGCTTCAGCTTGTCGGACCTGCCCCCAGAGAGGCAGAAGCTGCGCGCCACGTGTGGACCCACACGCCTCTGTTGTAGCACATCTAACTCTCACGCGTCGGCCCACGCCTGTGAGCGCGCACACGCACGCACACGCAATCCCACTCTCCAGGCCCGCCTCCCCCGACCTCTGGCCCACCACGGCCTTGGCTACCACCCTCACGGCACCCGCTCTCCTGCCCGCCCTCCGAAGCAGCCCCACAGGAAGCCAGCACAGGAGGGCAGACGCCGGCTCCCTGGGCACACCCTGGGCAGCAGAGGTGTGGGGCAGGGGCTGCCAGGAAGTCTGAAAGGATGCCTCCCCGGAATGGCCCCACGTAGACGCCCCTGCCCACACCCTCCACGCTCAGGGTAGGGCAGGACAGCACCTAGGGCCTGTGGCAGGTCGGCGTCAGGTCTCTTGGAGGCCGCCGCCCTAGCTGCCCAACACCCACCACCACCAATGCCAGCCTGGGCCAGGGTGGGCAGGAGGGAAGCCCACGCTGGAGTGGCCAGGGGATGGAGGGACACCCAGGAGGGACGCAGGAGCCTGGGGCAGAGGGCCAGCCTGGCTCCTAAAAGAGGTGGAGAAGTGGGCCTGAGGTGCTCCGGAGTCGGGGCCAGTGAGGGGCACAGGCCAGGCCCCAGGCAGCCCTGGAGGCCCGGGAGGAAGGAGTGGGAAGGTGAGCCAGGACAAGGCAGGCGGTGGGCAGCTTCTCCCTTGAGGCACCCAGGGGCCCCAGCCCAGCAGAAAGCCCTCTATGAGCCCCTCGAGCCAGGGGCTACTCCCAGGGCCCAAAGTCACCCACTTGTCACCTGTTCCCTGGTCCTGGAGACCCACGTGTCAAGCAGCAGCTCCAGGCGCGAGCGGTGGAAGGCCCGGGTCGTCTTGACGGCAATGAAGACATCCTGCAGCCGCAGCTCCTGGGACCCAGGGCTTGGCTGGCTCAGCTCTAGGGTATCCGGCACCCTCTGGGGGGACAGGCTTACATGGTACCGTAGGGACAGGAGCCCCATACACAGGAGGGTGAGCAGGGCTCCAGCCAGGCCGCGCAGGAGCCGGCACTGCATTGGCCCGGGGACCCCAGACAGCTCAGCCCCCAAATCCCCACCGGACAGGGAGGAAAGGCTGGTCAGGCGGGAGCCCCAGCAGAGGCAGAAGTCTGGCGGGCATCGGGGGCTGGCCAGGAGGGCAGAGGTGGGAGCTGGGGCTCTGGCCCCGGAGGCTGAGCCATGGCAGCCCGCCGCCAGCCCTCCACCTGCTCGCAGCCCTGCCCGCGCCGATCTGGCTGCCTGGCCCCGCCCCTACTCAGCCCAAGGGGCGGGGCCTGAGAGCGGAGCCCCAGAGGTGGCTGGAAAGGAGGCCCAGCTGGTAGGGCAGCCCGGCCTTGCCAGCTGCTGCGGTGGGGGTGGAGGCAACAGCAAACCTCCCTGCCTGATGGAAGGGGGGCTCCCAGCCTTCCCCCACCCCAGAGACCTGTCAGCTGGGCTCATCCAACACCCAGTACAGAGCAGTGTCTGGGCCCCGGGGCCATCCGGCCTCCCAGCTTCTGCTCAGTTTCTCCTCCCGGACACTCTCCCCATCCTCTGCCATCCTCACCCACGTTCTCTCTGCCAGGCTGAATTCTGTTGGGACTGTAAGGCTGAGCTCAAGAGTTCCCTCCTCCAGGAAGGCTTCCCTGATGTCCCCTCCCAACCTCTAGGACTCCCACAGCCTTGGTCTTCCCAACGGCACTGGGACTGTCATTCCCAGTTTATAGCTGTGGACATAAGGCACAGAGGCACAGAAAGATCCAAAATGATCCAGCAGCTCAGCTACAGAGCCAGGTGGAATCTAGTCTCTCCGGCCCAGCCCGTGGCCCACCTCACTTGGCTGTCTCTACAGCTGCCTCTCTCCCAGCCAGGCCAGGGGACAGACGGCCTTCTCCAGCCACCACCTCAATCTTGTTTTGCACAAGGTCACTCACATCTCCTCCCTTCTCTGCTCCTACCCTGCACTGGCTCCCACCTCCTTCAGATCAACAGGCAGAAAGCACACAGCAGCCCCCGGGCCTGCATGCGCTGCCCCCACACACCCCGGCCCTCTCCTACGCCCCCGTCGCTCCCTCCACTCCGGACCCACCGGGCTCCTGGTGGGTCCAGGCACACGGCCATCTCAGGACCTTTGTACTTGAAATTCTTGCCTGGCACTCTCCCTAGAGATCTGCACATCTCACTCCTTCACTTCCTTCTGGTCTTTACACAAACATCAGATTCTCGAGGAGGCCCTCCCTGACCACTTTATTTCAATTGCACCCCCTCTCCCCTGCTTCCCAGGCCCCCTTCTCTGCTGTTTTTTCCATAGCACTTTTCATCTACCAGCATCCTGTATATTTTACTTATTTATTGTCTTTTTTTTTTTTTTTTTGAGACAGTCTCACTCTGTTGCCCGGGCTAGAGTGCCATAGCATCAGCCTAGCTCACAGCAACCTCAAACTCCTGGGCTCGAGCGATCCTTCTGCCTCAGCCTCCTGAGTAGCTGGGACTACAGGCACACACCACCATGCCCGGCTAATTTTTTCTATATATTTTTAGCTGTCCAGCTAATTTCTTTCAAGTTTTTTAGTAGAGACGGGGTCTTGCTCTTGCTCAGGCTGGTCTCGAACTCCTGAACTCAAACGATCCGCCCGCCTCGGCCTCCCAGAGTGCTAGGATTACAGGCATGAGCCACTATTGTCTGTCTTCTTCACGTGAATATCAGAGCAGGATTTCTTTTTAAATCACGGAGTCCCCACTCCCCAGTGCCTAGAACAGAACCTGGCACATAATAGGTGCTCAATAAATATTTGTTAATTAAACACAAGAAAGTGCCAGATGGCTGGTAAATTGAACTGGCCCTGCTGTGGCCTGATCCTGCCTGAGGACAGTGGGGGGACAGAAAGGGAAAACAAACCTTTGGAATCACCCTCCTATGGGCCAGCCCCAGGCAGGGCCCTGCACAGCCCATCTTCTCAGAACAGAGCCACCAAGGGACAATCTGAGTCTCTGCGCTCCACAGACCAGGTTCAAATCCCGACTGGGCTACTCACTAGCTGTGTGACCCTAGGAAGTTACTTTCATTATTTGTAAAATGGGGACACAAATATGACTTGGTGACGATTACAGGAAGAGTGGGCTTCTCCACCTCACAGAAAGGACAGCTAACACGGGGAGGGGGCAAAGGCGGCCGAGCCGCTGGGCTCCAGCATTTCTCCCAGGCTCCTGTGTCCCCTAACCCAGTACTGGGCCAGGCACGCAGCAGGAAGGTGGGAGGTCATTTGTCCAAGTGCCCATGACCCAGCCCCGACGCCCAGGGAACCACAAACCATCCACAGAGATGGCCACACAGACCTCCATCTGCCACAAGGCAGAAGTGGCATGGCCCAGGAGAAGTCACAGGGCTGGGAGGACACCGTGGGCTTCAAGGAGAGGGTGTCTCAGCCAGGCTTCAAAGGCCAGTAGGATTCAGGCAGGAAGAGCCGCCTAGGCAGAGCCTAGCATGAGCAAAGGTTTGGCCACGGGACAGCTAAGGGCAGATCTGGAGTGCACTGCCCGAGGTGGGGAGGCTGTGGCTGCAGATAGGGGAGGGTCTATGCCTGAGAAGGCCTGGAGTGGCAAAGGACATCATGCCTGACTCCTGGGCAGGGGGCTGCACCCTTGTCACTCAGGGTCCAACTCTCCAGCCTGCACCCCACAGTGGTGACAGGCTGGTGGGCCTCTAGCTCCAGCCAAGGATGCTCCGCATCCCCTGCCACCCCAAACTGCACCTTGTTAAAGGCACCCCTTGTCTTGGAGAAGGTGGCAGGAGCTGAAGTTTCCTGAGCAATGGCTCTGACTCAGCCACGCCTGCCAGCCCAGCTGCGGCCAGCCGGCACCACCATGACCCACCCCACCATCCACAACACGGGTCATCCAAGTTACCACGGGTCACCCAGCTGGCCAAGACTTTGGCTTTCAACCAAACCACACTGCCCCTGCACCCTGCACTCCATCCAGGGAAAGATGCCTCTCCCAGCTCCTGGGACAGCCCGGGCCCACCCTCCACCCTGGCAGCTCCCCTCCCAACCACCTTTTTCCCACATGGCCCAGCCTCAAGGCCCCTTACCCACCTCCTCCCCCTTGACTTCTCTTCCTGACAGAGATAGAGCTCTAGCCCCCATAGTCCCCATGCCCTCTCCACCCATACCCCAGGCCCCCAGCCCAGGCCCCTTTCCTAAGCTCAGGGCCTTTTTCTCAAGCTTGCCAAACACAGAGACGCAGACCCACCTCGCAGGCGACAGAGCCCCTCCTCTCCTGTCTGCTCCACGGTCCCATCCCCGCTGTCCCTACTCTGACCTGGACACTCTGCCTGTCTCAGCTACTCTGAGGCAACCCCACACCTGAGCTCCCACAGCCCTGCTCTGGCACCCTGGAGACTCTCTCGGCCTACAGGACACAACCCAAGCTCAACATGGCATTCTGCAGCCCCAGCCCTACCCCTGGACTTGGACTTTCCAAGCTCATTTTCCACCGCTCCCTGGGTGGCCAAAGCCAATCCATCTCCTACCTTTGAGCTTTTGCTGTTGAGGTTCCCTCCACCTAGTGCACATGTACACCTCTCCCAAAACCCCTAGGGGCCTGCTCAAGTTCCTCACCGTGACCAAGGACAGTCACCTGCACAGAAGCACATAGGTCCTATGAACACTTCTTGAAGAAAGGAATCCCAACTCTCAAGCTCAAGTGGCACCTCTTCCAGTAAGGCTGCCTGGATTGCTCCCATTAGGGCAACAGTCCTCTCTCTGGTGGAACTGTCTCAGGGACCTGATGGCACACTGAGAGTTTGCTCTTGATCTCCTGGACTCAGCAGCTAAGCCCCTTCAGCCTGAGACCACGCCCTGCTGGCTCTGGTACCCCGCTCCAGGGGACACTCCTTTGATGATCAGCCTCAGGCAGGGCTGAGCGCTGGGGTGGCCCACCGCTGGGGCTTGCCTTCGGTCATGTGGGGCAGGTAAGGTGACGCCAGCACAGATGGCCGGCGGCTCTGGGAAGAGACAGGCAGGAAATCTGAGCCTCCTGACGGGTGGGTGAGTGGGGACCTGGGAGGTGGTATCAGCCCAAGGTGGGGGTGGGGGCAGAGGGGAGGGTGGAGAGGGGCTCCAGGCAAGGGACACGAGCAAGCAGAAGGCCACTAGCATCTATGACAAAACAGCATTTAATGTTCCATAGTGTGAGTATCTGAGTGCAAAAGGCCCATTAATAATCCACGAGCCACACATTCTGGTGACAGCAGCGGGCTCCTCCCCACCCAAAGACGGAGCCCCTGTGAGCCACGGTTCTGGGTGTGCTTGCTGAGAACACACATGTGTTAGTGCCCATGGTGGGGCATGACATTTGCACAGGAGAAAACCACTGACACAGGTGAGGGGAGAAACGAGGTGACCGTGGACCGGGACACCACAGTGTTCACATGTGGCCAACACATGAGAAATGTGAGCTGGACAGTGGGAGTCACACAGTGACGGGCTCTCTGCTTCTGGGAGTAGAACAGGCTCGGGACCTCAGGAGACCCCGTGCACCCAGGCAGAGGGACAGACCTGAGCCTGCCCGTGAGAACTTGGGTGTGCAAACCTTTGCACAGGTGTGAGAACACAGATTCCAGGGTGAGTGTTTAAGGACGGGACACGGACACACACAAGCCCCACGAGTGGGAACACAGAGACACGGGGACGGGCGAGACAGCCCAGAGCAGCAAGTTTAGGAACGGGAAGCCCTGCCCCTGGGCTCCCGCAGGCTGGGCAGGGCCAGTGACAGCTACGGTGCGAGAGCCCAGAGCCAGGGGTCCCACGTCCAGGAGTCCAAGAGTCTGGAAGGCTCAGGGTGGGAGGGCCCAACTCCATACAGACACCTGTCCCACTGGCTTCTGAAGTGCGGGAGGAAGTGCAGGTGTCAGACCGGCGTCAGGCCTCGCTGCTGCTGCTGCCCCCGCAGCCTCTGCCCCCGCTGTGCTCCACCCAGGCGAGGCGGGCCTGCTCCTGCAGGATGCGGCAGCGCACCACCTTGGCCAGCTCCTCCGCGTGGCCCCACTCGTGGGCGGGGACCTGCACCCAGGAGCAGGGCAGCCCCCAGAGCGAATGCTCTGAGCCGCGGCACTGCCGGAGCAGCTCCGAGTCCCGCCAGCCTGGCCGGCCCAGCAGACCCCTGCCAGGAGAGGAGAGGGCAGAGGTCAGAGTGGGCAATCAAGACAGACAGAGGGGCCAGTTGCAGTGGCCCACGCCTGTAATCCTAGCACTCTGGGAGGCCGAGGAGGGAGGACTGCTTGAGCTCAGGAGTTCAAGACCAGCCTAAGCAACGGCAAGACCCCGTCTCTACTAAAAATAAAAAAAAATTAATTGGCCCACTAGAAATATATAGAAAAAATTAGCCGGCGCATGCCTGTAGTCCCAGCTACTCGGGAGGCTGAGGCAGGAGGATCGCTTGAGTCCAGGAGTCTGAGGTTGCTGTGAGCTAGGCTGATGCCACGGCACTCTAGCCTGGGCAACAGAGTGAGACTCTGTCTCAAAAAAAAAAAAAAAAAAGGAATACCGTCCCGGAATTAGAGGATCCAAATTCAAACGTTGGTTCTGCCAATGAGTTGTATCACATTGAACAGATTAGTTTATCTCCCTGATTGTAAAGTGGAAATAAAAATGATACCTACTCGTAGAGCTGTTGGGATTAAATGAAACAATGCAATAAAAGTACCTAGAACGACGTTCAGTACATCGAGAACAGCCAAATGCTAGCTACCGGTAGCAGCAGGCGTTGCAGGAGCAAAGGTGCCTGCCCTCAGCTCCCCGGCTCCTTCCCCACGGTGGCAGCACTAGGACCTACAAGGACAAGGACGAGGACACTGCGTACACGGTTTCTCCGCAGAGTTCTGGCCTCCACGGAGCAGGGAAGGAACAGGCACTGAGCAAAGGATGCCGATAGAAGGAATTAATCATGACTGCTTAACTTTGTGAGCCGCTGGTATGTCATATGAGTCTGAGAAATAACTTTACAGCTTTGTGTTTATTGCTTGCTATAATAATACGATTTCGGGTGAAGATTGCAGAAGAATCCTTTTACTTTTTTCTTCTCTGGAAACGAAATTCACCGCGGCGATTAGGAAGCTGACAGGTTGGGCACTGCTGGAAAGAAAGAACAGTATTTTATGCATCAAAAGACTATGACATGTTGGAGCCTGGGTGATAGAGAGTCATCTACTTACAATAACTATTAACGGTAACTACATATTGCCTTTCGTGGATCTAAACCTACTCTCTGTTGGGGTCCGGGTTTCTCTTCCCTGACGCTGTGTACCACTGCTGTACCTACGCAACAGTTTCTTCCTGAAGTTTATGTTATGAGTCTCCCATAAACTGCAGGGGAGAGGGCGTCTCTTGTATATCTTTTTGAAATCAGAAATACATCACTTTTGGTTTACGTGAATGCTACAAGACTCTTGGTGTGTATGTCAGTCATATGTCAGTAAAGAGATTTTTGGAAAAAGATTCTTAGAGCAGAGTTCCTGAGGCCTGTCCACCCCAAACCCTGAGCAGCTACCCGTCTTCTTTCTGTCAACATTCAGAGATTCAATTGCCTCTCACCTGTCTGGTCCACGTGAGAAAGGCAGAAAGGCAGTTTATTCAGAAAACTGCTTGAACGGTAAGAGAAGCCCTAGCACGATGCAGCATGGCCACCTGCCATGGAGAGTGGTTGATACCCAGAGAAAAAATACAGGACCAGGAAAGGGGTCTGTTAGCTACAAAGCATGTGGAATGACCCAGAAACAGACAATGAAGCGTGAGAAGGAAAAAGCCAGGGAGCCCAAATAAGCCACAGACACTTTCCTGATGTACCTTTGGTGCTTTTTACTCTGTGTTCCTCAAGCAGCCTGGCTTCAGCTGCCGATTTTGGGACCCTGAAAGGAAGGCGGGGGGGAAAAAAGAAATAAAAACACATAAGGAGCAAAGTTTGACACTATCATTTAAATTCAGAGAGGCATGTTGCCCTGAATTTTGGAAAGAAAACCTAAACCACCCCTATATTGCACAGGGAGACAATGAACATTTTGTTCTTCAGTGAACTTGAAACAGATGCCCAAGGCCTTTGACGAACTGCCAATAAATTCAACCCTCGCTCTACGTGGCTTTAATGCACGCACGCACTCACTCAGGTACATGGTAGATATTGATTAATAGCCTCTAATTAAAATTAATTCTATTTTTTTAAAACGGATAACGTGTACCAGAAAAGTGAAACTTGTAAGCAAAGACCGTAGCTTCTCCTCTGCGAGTTTGTGCTTCAGCTCCACCGAGCACTCACTCGGGGAATCAGAGGCTCGCAACCAGAGCGGAAGATAAGGGTGTGCGTGCCTGGGAGCGCGCGTGGGGTATGTGAGTGCGCGGGAATTGTGAGTGACGTGTGGAGTTTGACAGTGGGGCAGGTGTTGCTAGGAAAGAAATAATGAGGAGAAAAAAAAGAAAAGTCGGCAACAGTGAGCGTGCACTTCCATGGAGCCATCCGTGGGGGCTGACATTCCCAGGTAGCTGAGGGTCACTCCACGGGGCGTGGCTACAGGCTCCACCGTCACTGAAACACTGAGCGCAGCAGGGGCGTCTCTGTCCTCTCCTCTGCTACCCTGACCCTACACTCCCTCATGTACTCTGAGCAGAGGGATGTGGGGACAAGGCCCAGGCAAGTGAGACAGCAGCCCTGAAAGACTTCACGTTAAGTTACATGACGAAGACTGCTGGGATTGTTAGGGACAGGTGTAGGTGGGCAGCGTCAACCACGGGCAAAGAGGAGGGGGCCAAAAATGAGGAGGCCGATGAACATTTACAACCTAACCTGCAGGCCGGGCACAGTGGCTCATGCCTGTAATCCTAGCAGTCTGGGAGGCCGAGGTGGGAGGATAGCTCAAGGTCAGGAGTTCGAGACCAGCCTGAGCAAGAGCGAGACCCCCATCTCTACTAAAAAAATAGAAAGAAATTAATTGGCCAAATAAAAATATGTAGAAAAAATTAGCCGGGCATGGTGGCGCATGCCTGTAGTCCCAGCTACTCGGGAGGCTGAGGCAGGAGGATCACTTGAGCCCAGGAGGTTGCTGTGAGCTAGGCTGATGCCACGGCACTCTAGTCTGGGAAAAAGAGTGAGACTCTTTCTCAAAAAAAAAAAAAAAAAAAAAAAGAGAACCCACTGCGGAGAGGAAGCAGGATCCTTCAGGGTTCTGGTGTATCTTATGTGACCAGGAACACCAGTTGCATTTCAGTAGAAACGAAACGTAGCTACCTCTTCGCTAAAGCAGGCGTCCGGGCGCTCTGCATCACAGCACTTGTCCACGGCGTCGGCGAAACTCGTGAACACGGACCGCGGCTCCCCACCTGTGAGTTCACGCCTCCGCTTCACTAAGTTGACAAGAAACCTGCAGCCCAGAGACGCCAAATAGAATTCGTTAAAGATTGCTTCCCGAAAGCACCTCTCCTCCAAAATGCTTGTCATACGACCACGTGTCTTGAGGTCTCAACTTGGGTGAGTGTGAAGAGTTAAAAATATTTCACTTTTGAAAGACTCTTCTGAAACTCCCTTGTTAAACTTATAGGATGGATTCCATCGAAAAAAGTCTTTGGAGAGTCGGGTAATGACAGACAGAATGATATAAAAAAAGTATGATGAGAAGTCGGATAAGGCGTGCCGAAATCAGTTAAATAGAAGGAGGAAGTTCTAATATTCAATAGTACAGTAGAAAAAGTATTGTTGACAATAATTTATTGTATATTTCAACATAGCCAGAAGAGAAGAATTGCAATGTTCCCAAAACAAAGAAGAGATGATTGTTCGAGGGGATAAATATCCCAATTACCCTGACGTGATCATTACACATTGTATACAGGTATCAAAATACCGTATGCACCCCCGAAATATGTGCAACTATTACGTGTCAATAAAAAGTATATAAAAGAAGCAATTCAAACAAGAAGAATAAGCTATTACAACTAAGTGAGACAACTGCCATAGACAATAGTGATTTCCTCAACTTCTAGTAACTTCTAGGATCCCACTGTTCTCCAAACTACAGGTTACAACCGTTGGTGGGTCTCAAAAGTACAATTTTAGAGCCACCTTTAAAGTAATAAAAAATTTTCATGCACAACAGTAGAGAGACTAATTTCCTAAGTCCTGAATACCCACCCTCCAGATTTAATGATTAACCACATTTTACACTTTGGCACTTTCACTTTTAAAGAATAAAATAGAGCAGACTAGAATAGGATGGGACAGAAAACACGAAAGTGTATTACACTATGAATATTGAGCATAATAAAAGTATTTTTCCATGAAAAAAGAGAACCATAATAGGTCTTTACTATATAAAGTATTATAGAATACATGGCTACATTTGATCTTTCTAGAAAATTTATGTCTAAAACAATCTCTGAGCCCCCTTCTTTAGTAGCTGAATGCTGTTTCCACTACACTTTATACAGACACTGTCTAAATCGAAGAAACAGGTCTTATTTCTTGTCATTTAAAGCATCCTCTGAGAGATGGAAAGTAAAACTCCTGTTCCTTTGGGTCTCTCCTTTTTCCAAACATTGAGTGAGATTCTCAGAGCATTCTCTCAGGAAAATCCAACCCATTATGAACCCGCCTCTGAGCCTTTTGGCTGCCTATGCTAACTCATCTTTCCAAATCGTAGTCTGGTGGACACTCCAAGTCTCTTTCAAAGGAAAAGACAAACTGGGTTTTTATTTATAAACAATGCCAATAAGTATGCACTGGTGTTTTTCTGAACAGGAGAGACCGAATAGTTTGGTGGAAGGAACAGGATGGTGGTACCAAAACCACACATCTATTACAATAAGCCTTCTCATTAATGCAAGGTGCGTCTTCAGGCTAAAGAAAAAGAGGAAAGGAAGAGAATGTCTGTACCTGTCTTTCTTTCTCTGGAGTTCCTCATTCTGAGCCTGACACAAGTCTGCGTTAAATGTAAACAAATCTTTAGTGGTGGGTGGAGGCATGTATGTTTTATCAGCGCTCAGACCCTCAAAGCAGTGCCTTCTGAAGGCAAGGTTTGTTTTACAACAGTGGTCCACAGCAGGGTTGACGGTTCGATTTTCATTTACTCCACATAACTCTCCAAGAACTAAATCCACCTGTACCAATGAGAGTTGGAACCCAGATATGATTTTAAAACTTCAATGGAGTTTTGAAAAATATAGTTATAGGAAGAGTTAGATTGTTCTAAGGTCACTATTGACCTCACTCAGAAAGACACATGCATTCATAACACATCACTACGTACAAAGGGAAGTAGAGGCTCGGGTCCCAAATGGCATTATGGCCAAAATTCAAGCCATGGCAATTTCGATGCCTACAAATGAATTTCTTGGTAACACATACACAAACAATTGCAAACAGCCAACTGAACGTGGCAATCAAACACTGTGGTCCCTTGGGTTTATTTCCGTCCTGGGATGTCCTCCAAAGTACTTTCTGCCCAGTCCCAAAGAGATACACTCAACACCTGATTGCTGGAGGAAAAGGCAATGTTCTTACTGAACTCTCTCTCTTTGGACAAGAGGGAGAAGAATTTGTAACATTACTTAAAATTATAAAGTTTTCTGTATCATTTTAAAACAATATTGTGATTCCTAAATCATTTGCCCAAACACATCACTTCCATTTGTCTTTTAGCGTGAACAGATGGTGACAAAGCAAATCACTTCTAATATAAATAAGAACTGAGGAAGGTAACTTGGAGAACCCTCCATAAAGTATTTAAGACATTCTCTTTTGTGTCTCAGGGTTTTCATAAAGCCCAAACGAAACCTCGACATCCCTTGCTTGACAACGTTGAATAGAACAAAATGAGGGTGGCAGAGAATCTCTATAAATCAAGGACAGCAAATATCGTTTTTTGTTTTTTTTTTAAGAATAGGTATGCAGGCCATACTCACCAAGTTATCGACACAGGCGAACTCTTCACTTAGCGTGCAGCAGGTGGTCAAAGCCATCGCCATTTTCTCTCCAAGAGAGACGAGTTCTTCAGTGGAGAGCTGAGGAGCTACCCTTGTGAGTCGGATAAGGTAGCTGAAAGAACATCTGTCTGTTTGCTTCCAAACCAAAACAGATACCCATTCTCCCTTGAACAGTGACTGAAACCCAGGTCCTTCAAGTCCAGAGACAACCAATGTAAGTGCGACGTGAACCTCAGCTCTCTTACAAAATGGTGGAGAACTGCCTCTTCACTTTGTTTTCCTGCACCTTGCCTCCTGTATCTATTTTAGCTTCCTCTCTAATTCCGTGATTATCTCAGAAGCCCTAAGACTTGCCTAGCCTGTCTTCATCTGTGAGTGTAGGAGCTCCTTGGCAGCAAATGCCTTGGTAGGATGTAAAATCCTGCCTGAAATCCTTTGCATAGTCAGTAAATACTTTAAAGGGAGAGTTTGAGGGACACATGTTTGAAAAGGATAATCTGAGACGAAGGAAATGAAGGTCTTTCATGGACTGAGTTTGAATTCCCAGCTAACAGCCAAATTGCAGAAATTGTAAAATCATGTTTTTTAGCTTGTGTTTTACTTCGATTTGAAGATGTTTAGTTTCAACAAATACTACATTAGTATGATAATTAAGAGAATCCAAATAAGCTGCGTATTATTCATGAATGCTCATAGGAGCACTGGAAAATTAAATATTAAAGGGATAAGAAAATCCAGTTATTTCTGTAAACTCAGTTAATATGGGCTTAAGTCCTGAGCAAACCACCTCTTCCCCAGGAAACCTGAAACTTGCTCCATTCCACTTTCAAATGGGGCGGGAGGGATCCAGGGATTCTAGGTTGGGACTGAGAAAGCCAATTCCAAACAGAAAATAAAGCATTAAAAAATCAATTTGTCTAAAATCCTAGAAAATTCTCCCCTTTTAGCGTCATTTCCAGTAAAGGATTAATACGGCAGCTTGATGTGCATTCTTGACTTTTGACGTTTTTTTATTCCTTCCCAGAGTTTAAGAATTGGCCATAACTGAAAGACCTGGGCTAAGGGAATCTTTCTTTTATCCTGGTAACGAGTGTTAGCCCACTTTGCAGACAACCTACTAGTATTTCACGCCTTTCTTCCCCCAGTGCTGGAAATGTTCACATTCTCGTTGTACTATCTTGTGGCTTTTCTCAGTTGTCTCATTGAATTTATCTTTCTGAAAATAAGAAAAATCACAGTTACAAACACTTTATCTAAAATTTAATCATAAGCTGCAAGTCAACTTGTTGAATATTTTATTTATATAGTATTTGCAAGCTCTCATTATTATACATTACTCCCTAAATTGACGGCACTTTTTACATGTGAGCTCAAAAATTTGAATTTTTCAGTTATAATTACAGATACGGGAAAATCTCAGGAAAATCAGCAAGAAAAAAATCAAACAACCCCATTAAAAACTGGGCAAAAGACACGAACAGAAACTTTTCAAAAGAAGACAGAATCATGGCCAACAAACATATGAAAAAATGCTCAGCATCTCTAATCATCAGGGAAATGCAAATCAAAACCACAAAAAGATATCACTTAACTCCAGTGAGAATGGCTTTTACCAAAAAGTCTCAAAAAAACAAATGTTGGCGTGGATATGGAGAGATAGGAACACTCATACACTGCTGGTGGGACTGCAAACTGGTACAACCTCTGTGGAAAGTAATATGGAGATACCTCAAAGAGCTAAAAGTAGAACTATCATTTGATCCAGCAATCCCAGTACTGGGCATCTACCAAAAAGAATAAAAGACATTCTATAAAAAAGACACCTGCACTCGAATGTTTACAGCAGCACAATTCACCATTGCAAGGATGTGGAAACAACCCAAGTGCCCATCAACGCATGAGTGTGTTAATAAAATATGGTGTATGTACACCATGGAGTACTACTCAGCCACAAAAAACAGTGGTGATCTAGCACCTCTTGTATTATCCTGGATGGAGCTGGAGCCCATTCTCCTAAGTGAAGTATCCTAAGAATGGAAAAACCAGCACAACATGTACTCACCGTCAAATTGGTACTAACTGATCAACACATATGTGCACATATGGTAGTAACATTCATCGGGTGTCGGGCAGGGGGAGGGGCTAGGAGGGGATGGGTATATTCACACCTAATGTGTACAGTGGGCGCTGTCTGGGGGATGGGCATGCTTGTAGCTCTGACTCAGGTGGGGCATAGGCAATATATGTAACCTAAACATTTGTAACCTTGTAATCTTCTGAAATAAAAAAAGAAGCATATTTTGAAGTCTGTTTAATGGCATAAAATGTTTTCCACACTACGAACAGAAAAAGTCAAGGAACAGAGTCTCCCTAGAGCCTCGAGAGGAAACACAACACTTCCAACACCTTGATTCTAACTCCTTAAGACTCATTTCAGACTTCTGGCCTCCTGTAAGAGAATAAATTTCTGATGTTTTAAGCCACCCAAGTTTGTGGCAATAATAGGGAACTAATACAACACCATTTATAATCAAAAAATGTTTGGGCCAAATGAAAAACATGTCCACACATTTCCTAAGAATTATTCCAGTTTAATTTTTTAAAATATACACATATACAAGCATATATGCACAGAAAAGATGAAAGAAAACATTGGTTACAGCTATTTCTTGGTGATAGAAAGTTTTTGTGGGTGTTTTTGGAACTTTTGGTACTTTCCTAATTATAATAATCATTTGTTACCTTTATAATCATAAAAAATTTAACATGGCTCAATAAAATGCAAAGTACATGAATTAATGTACATGTAAAATGTCTAATGGGAAGAGATTTTTTAATCAACACGCTGGATTAGTAGTTCAAAACGCTATGCGTAAGCCAGACTGGTGGTGTTGGCCTTCCCAGTGGTCATCTTGTGCTGATCTACGGGAGACTCTGGCTGAGCGATCGCATTTTCTACCCCCTGGGCTGGAGTAATACTTTGGCAGCAACGTTTAAGTGTTTCGCGGCTGTTCTTTTTCCATTCTCTGACCCTACAGTGATAGGACTCACCGCGCGACCGTAACAACCTGGAGGGTTTTCTGCGTTGCAGCAGCTGCGCAGGACATCCTTGTACACGTCAGCGATTCTTAAAAGCTCTGAAATAGACAGGTCTGGATGATTCCTTGAGTACTCATAAGTAAACCTGCAATGTGTAAAAATATTTTGTGTATAAGAAGTCAGAAAAAGAGCAAAACGCCAAATCTTACCATCTTTTAATCTAGTCAGATCTTTTAATACTGAGTCCGCTTTCAAATGCGAAGCTCTCCTCCGGTTTGGTCAGGGAGCGATTTAAGAGGACGCTTCGAGCTTAGAAGGTCATTTTATTAACACGAAAGTTCTCTTCCATGTTACATTTTAGACTAAGAGTGTTTTTTACTTGGGAGGAGGAGAGAATTACTAGAGTTAATTATTAGAGTGATTTAACCCACAAAGCATCAGAAATAACATATTGTGTCATTGGTACTTTAGAAAATACACATTGAGTGTAATTATGTCGGAAAATGCATTCCGACTTCCACCTTGGGATGCTGGGAATAGGGCTGGCTTCTCACTCCCAGCGTGGTCTCGGTGGGAGATGGGAGCGGCCTTTGCCCGTTGCTCCATCTTGCCGCGTGCCAAATATGGGAGCGTCCACCCCGTCAGCTGTAAGTCATTAGCAGTGGTCTCTGTGGTCTCAGTCAGAAGCTTCAAGAGCGCAGGTGAGCGCGATTTGGGGAGAAAGCAGGAAAGAGAGGAAAAGGAGGCTAACACCAATTAAGCTCTCAGAGGAGGTAGGCACAGGGTCAAGCTTTGAGCAGAAGACAGAGAGCTATGCTTCCTGGTCTTCACTTCCGTATTTAGCGTCACTTAGTCCCCACAATAAATGCTATTTCACATGAGGAAACTAAGACTGGTTAAGCACCTTGCCAAAATTTCTTCAAGTGCCACCTCCCTGTCATGCCTTTCCGGAGTCCCCATGCACAACTGACCACTTCTTCTTCTGTCCCCTACATTGCACAGAACATAGTGCTATTAGAAATAAAAGAACCTTTTTTTGCACTTATTTATTTATGCATCTGTCTCTTCCCACGTTATACTCCCTATAGAGAAGGTTTCCTGGAGGCAGAAACCCAGCAGAGTGCCTGGATTATATTTCACTACCAATAAATGCATGAATGAATATTCTTAGATGAATGAATGAATATTCTCATATGAAGTTTACATATGACAAAATAAAGCACAGAAAGGTTAACTTGTCCCAGTGACTCAACCGGGACTCAAATTGAGTCCCTGTAGTTTCAAATCCTCTCGTCTTCCCCTTAACAGCTGTGGGGTGAGACAGCACAGCTATTCAGCCCACAATTTCTTAGGCCACGCCTCTTGGGGTCAAATCCTAACTCGGTCATTTTTTAGGTGTCAATCTTGAACAAGTCACTTCACTGTGTCTCAGTTTGCTCATCTGAAAAATTGGGGGACATTGTACTTATTTTACATGATTGCTGTAAGAATTAAAACAGATAATCTACATAAAGTATTTAGCCCAGTGCCAGACACAGGTCAAGCACTCAGTAAATGTTAGCCATTGTTTTAATAACATAGTTGTTTTTTCTTAAAGTTATGTGAAAGCCCTGTAATCTACTGTAGTCTATAATCTATAGGCATAATTTTTAAAAATTATATGATATCCAGTGAAATAAATGGTTCCATACCCTTCCACCCAAACTAGCCAACAGAGGTCAAATCTTACAAGTTTCTGTTTGCTTTATAGATTTCAATGAAGAGTGCTATTACTCAGCAAAGAAGTTGTCTGGGTCAGTATCTCGTTCTTGACATATATTGTCACTGTCGGTGAATTTTGCCTCTCTTGAATCCTCTGGTCTGTCGTCTTTGTTTGCGTTGATTATGCATTCGCCACGCTCTGGTATTTTCTTTCCACAGCACTCTTTGATTTTGCTGGAGATGGATCCTTGTTTGGAACAAATGTGGTTCATAACCTTGCTCTGTGCCAAAGAAGAAAGAGAAGTGATTTCATGTTCAAAATTTCTTCAGAGCTGGGTTATCTTTCACAACGGGAGGGTGGCACACAAAACCAGTCATGGGCGTAACGTCTGGAATCATTTCATCCGCTAATTTGATAGGCAGTATTCATTTAAATTTTGTTTTTACTTGATACATATGAAGTTTTACATTAATGCAAGCTTTATCAGGATTTAAGGTGATAGAACTACGAAAAAAAGGGCTCTACTATAAATTTACATTCGTTGTTAAGCATTAATCTTTTAAATGCTTTACCCCTTCTCCTCTGCTATATTGGCATTGCATGTTCTAAATGTAGTTTCTTTCCCATAAGAGTCCACCTGTGTTTTCAATGGAGGCCACCAAAGAAAATTGCTGTAATATCTATAATCCTCACCTTCACTTGTGGCCTGAAACTACATTGCCAAGCATATAACAAAAACTCAATGAGTATTTTTAAGTGAATGAAAGAGTGGTAAATGAACAAACCACGAAAGCAATCACCAGGTGACAATGCCTCAAATATAAGAAGCTATTATGGTATCGTTTTTCCCATGGGTATCATTCGTTCGAAGCTGTTCTCAAGTCATCAAATGATGTACAAAATAGAGAACCTTGCTCTGGCCCCCATTCCTACCCTTCACGGCAATTCTAACCTCTACTTAAATTTGGGGATTTGGGAGAGGGCGAGGTTATCTGATTTACATGTTAGTGGGACAATTTCCAAAAATTGATGTGGCCCCTGGTCCCCTTTCCAGACTCTCCCCGAGGAGCTGCACATTCTTCCTCCTCTCTGTTCCAGCCTGTGCTGGACCATGTTGAGGTCCATCAGCACGCCAGGTGATTCCAAGCCTTCATGACCTCACGCAAGCTCTTCCCACGGACTAGAGTCTTCTGGTGAACACCGAGCGTGAGGAGTGGGAGGCAGCTCAGCGCTGAGGTGGAAAATGGAGCGGGTGTTGGCACCACCAGGCTTCCAGCAGGCCACGTGGAACCAGGAGCCAGTCTTCACGTAGACACTCCCAGCTCACCTGAGGCTTTCGTGCCCCAAGCAGAGCATCTCTTATTCTCTGAGAATTTACTTCTGTTTTCAATTAACTGTAACTCAATTCCTCTTATGTCTCCATCAAGGCATTAAAGAGATGGGAATTTGTGATATAATGTCATCCCTTAGTCTTGACTCCAAACTTCACAGAAAATCTATAATTTTATCATAATTCAGTACATTAGATTTAAAATTATAAAACCTACATCCCCATAAACAATCAAACAATATAAAAGTAAATCACAAGTGAGATTGCTTTAAGCGAGGGTACAGTTAGCGAAAAAATTCTTGGGCACATCTGTTGTCCACTGCTTGAAATAAAATGGACAATTCTTAATAGTCTAAAATTCAAGTTATTTAATTGACATACTGTCTTCACTGTGAGTCTAAAACAGTCAAGCCAATTAAAAGTTACCAAGATAAACCCTAATTTCAACCAAGAAGGTATCAGGATATTTTTAATAAAATTGTATTTCCTTTGAGTGCACGAACAATCTAAACTATGCTGAAGACATGTTTACCAATATATCCCCTTAGAGAATCACTTTGAAGGTTACCAGACTGCGGAGGCTAGGGGGATCACGGAGGTGTTACTCAAAGGACACGAAATTTCAGCTAGACAGGAGGAATAAATTCAAGAGATCTATTGCACGTCATGGTCGTCATGGTGACAATAGCTCACACCGACGTATTGAGTATTTGAAAACTGCTAAGAGAGACTTGAAGTGGTCTCACCACACAGACACACACCAAATATGTGAGGTCATGTCTATGTTAAGTAGCTTGATTTAAACATTTACAGTGTGTGTGTGTATCAAAGTATCACATTGGACACCATAAGAACACACAATTTTTAGCTGTCAATTAGGAAGAAAGGAAGGAGAGAATGATGGAAGGAATTGAAAGAGGAAGGGAGAGAGGGAGGAAGGGAAGAAAACAAACAAAGAAAGAAAGGGAGGAAGGAAGGAAGAAGGAAGGAAGGAAGGGAGGGAGGGAGGAAGGAAGGAAATTTTAAAATTAATGTATCTACTTATTTGGAAAGACTACATAAATAGCCCGAGAAATCTCAGAGAAAGCAGCTCTTAAAAACATAGTGACAACAAGTCACCCCTTGAGCGTCACTATTAATTTCTAAGATCTCTAAAAGAGGATTTGTAATGTAAAAACAAAAAAAAAACAAAAAAAAAAACTTCAGTCTAGACTAATGAGCTTTCGAAAATTCCTGAAGTTTTACATCAAGGCATTTAGCCATATAAGATACAATCTGCTGCGTAATCCTTAAAAATTCCGTGTATATCTATAGGGGAAGCCTGGGATCCTATTAAAAAATTAAATTAATCATTTATTCAACAATTTATTAACAGCGTGAATTATTGAACAGTTTATTACTCCTCAACAATTTATTGACATTCTGACTTCATTACGGCAAAGGAACCACACGTGAGGGCAACTTCAGAATAAAAAATGGTTACCAAGAGTCACCATTTTTACTTGGTTTTAGAGAATATTTACCGTGTCACGGATACACCGTACGACATCCCCTTCACAGCACCCGTCGTACTTGGAAGAAACATCTTCTACGAGGGAGGTGAGGTCCTTAAATTCAATCTTGGGGAATTTTTGACTGAGTACAGCAATATTTCTGGAAAGAGAATTGAAAAACCACTAAACTAATTTGATCAGCAAGTAAAACAGGTGGGAGTCCTCTACTAATACCATATAAATAACCCCCCAAAGCATTGCTGCCGTTGATTTATTGCAGAAGTCTTTATCAAGTGGATGATGGCAGGTGGCACAGCCTGCAAAATCACTAATATTAGGCTGATATTTTGAGCCTCCCCCCACCAGAGTCCTGAATATGAGGGGGACAAAAAAGCCCTGAGAGATGTGCCATCTTCCATAATCATTATAGCAAGACACTTGGTGGAAGGGCCAGCACTTCCTATTGTGACCCCATGGCAGACATAGATAATCCTTTCCTGCTGACCTACTTGAAATCTCAAAAATTTTCTCAAGACATCGCTCTAGCACTCATTGGTTAGGGTGAACACTAGAGGATACAGTTGACCCATGCAAAGTTGTCTCTTCATCATTAAGGTCAAAGGTCAATGGATAAGTCAGGTCTAAAGCACGTGAGGGGGTCTTAAAACCCTGGCTGGGAGCTCCCAGGCCAGTTCACATTTCCAATTAACCAGAATAGATCTCAGCAGTAGCCCCCTTTCTCTCTGGGCGTCTCCCCATCTCCCAGGTCTTCTCTCATCTGACCTAACGTTCTGGTTCTGAGCTGTCCATCTAGGCTCAGACCCACCTAGTTCCCTGGGACACCAGGAAGAATATAAATAAAAATGCATCAACCATTTAAAAAAAAAATGGGACACAGACAAGAAAACGCAAGTAGAGACAAGACACATGGTATAAAACTCACATAAAGTTTAAGACTTTGGTTCCGAATTTCAAATACGCCCCACAGACATTCTTTTGATAAGAAGAAAATGCTTTTAAATATTGTATGACAGGTGCTGCCTGGAGAAGAAAAAGAAAATTCTTTTGAAACAAGAGCAAAATCTCTCACTATTCTATTTTTTTTAACTGCATGTCAATCAAACTATTACAAAGTTTGCTCGGAGACAGAAAAATCCGTGAAACCTTTATCTTAGTAAACTTACATACCAGGAGAAATATGCATCTGTGGCACATTGCAAAGTCGGACCAGTCTCCCTGGCCACTGAATTGCATTTTGGTGGGAAGGTGCGTGATGTTTCCCTACTGGGACACTGTGCCGTGAGTTTGGCCGTCTCTACTGAGACGATTCCGTTTTATGGACAGTCAAAAGAGGGTGTGTCAAAGTGAGAAGATACAATGTCATCTTTCATCCTGAGTATTCACTCACTAGGGCGTCCTTCCCATTTACAAAGAAAAACAAAACCAGAAGAAAGACCCTGGAAACCAGTGACTGTCTTTCAAGGGTCTCGGGTAAAGAGACTGTTCAGATGAGCAGCCAGTGACCAACGGGTCGAAAGTCAGGGAACAGGGCAAAAGAACGTCCCGTACGGTGAACAAGCCTTGTGCTATGGTTTAGTCTCAAGTGAGGGTCTGGCTCGGCGGTGCTGGGGGACTCCTTGTCTGTTTTGTGGGGCAGGTGCGGTACCCACCCTGGTCTGAAAGCAGGTGACCTTCTGGTGCTCCTCACAGCACGTGGCAGCCACCTCCTCAAACCGGGCAGCGACACTTAGAAGGGTGGGGGCAAAGGCAAAGGGGTTCCTTCTGGCAACTTCGTACACGTAGCTACAAGAAAGTTAAAAATGAAAGGAAGGGAGGGCAGGAGGGAACAGGAAGAAGCAGGAGAGGAACCAACGGACGGTGGACGAGGGAAGGGAGGGGGATGAGAAGGGAAAGAAATGAGAGGAAGACAGGTTTCCCGTCACAGAAAACTCCAGCGCAAGGCAGCATCATTCAGTTCCCAGCAAGAGTCCTGTAAAGTCCTTGTCACTGGAGTTGCTAACTGAAAAGTCAAGGCCACGCTGCCATCAGCGCTAACCCCGAACACCGAGCTGTGGCTGCTCCTCCTCCTTCCCCCTGCTGCCAGGTGGCCGGCAGTGCTCCCTTCCACGTTCAAAGAACAGCCATGCATGCACGCTCCACCTGCTGCGTCTGAGATCCGGGGATCCTACCAACTAACGCTCAAATAAACTTGTGATTTAAGGTTCAATGAGGGCACCAGCTTTCCAGAAAAATCTCTGCTTCTGCAATGACTCCACTATTAAAAACAGATTTTTTTTTTTTGCTGAACACCCAGTCATTTAATGTCTTCCTGACTTAAAAGCTGCAACTTCCCCTTGGGAAGAATACATCGTTTCCTCCACTGTGCTGCTCAGGAATTTAACACCACGCATACACCTGTGCTCTGGGAGTTATCGCATTAGAAGATACGTTTCAGGGTCTTAAAGGGTCTTTAAGGGTCTTAAAGTAGGGTCTGTATCTTATATTAATATCCTCAACACTGAGCACAGAATCTGACACCCGGTACATGCTGAATGCATTAATGGATGAATCAATCAATCAATCAGCCCAGCCACGTTCCTTTAAGACAGGTGCTGGATTTAGCCTAAGAATAATTCTTTAATTAGATCGTTTTTCTACTAAGGTGAAACTTACCGATTTAGAAAAGATTTTCTGCTATTTTTAAAAGCCTGGCATCTCTCTTCAGGATCCAGAGTGGGGAAAGGAGGCAGGAATCCTACATCAGCTTTCTTGTTAAAGAAGAAACAGGGTCTTCTTTCAAGGTCAGCCTTACCGCAGCAGTGTGAGAAATTATGCTTTTGTGGCAACCCCTCCATGGCACAGATTTTTTCCTGTAAAACATTATTCTGGACAGTAAAGGGGAAAAGGACAGTTTTTAGTCGTGGTATCCTCTACCTTCTTAGAAAACACGATGGGCACGATAAACGATCAGTGCTACCCTTCGGGAAAGAGATCACAGTTTCCCTGCTACCACCAGCAGAGCATTTTCACCCACGTCATTGAAGACCATCCCACACCTTGGGAAACTTTCTCTGTCCTAGCACAAGACCCCTTAACCTCTTACTCCTTCCTTGCTGCCGATATTCCCCTTCCGTCACCTTCATCTCCCAAGGTGACATTCTATGGGGACATTAATGTACTGGGACAGTGTTTAGAGGTGGTGTTTAGTAGTAATATTCTAGGTATGCAGATGGTCACTGTACTTGCAGGAGGCCCAGGAAAGAAGCTATGACCGTAGAATCCACACCGAGACAGGCAGCTACGGTGAGTGTCTCTACTTAACTGTGCATTTTCAGGCTATTGGCTTCCTCCTCTGCCTGTATACATATGGCATACTACATACACAAGGCATATGCATACAGATTGCAAGTCCATAACCAACTTCTGTGCGTCGTAATACAGAATCATTATCCCTCCTATCCTAAACAGGGAAAGCAACATAAAAATGGCATGCCTAGATTATCTTTCTTTTCACATTTTCAAGCCAGAAATGCTCTCGGTGTTGGCAAATAACCTTCCGTGTTTAAGAAACGCAAGCAATTTACTTACAGGTGATTTGAAACACTCCGGGAGTGTCCTGTTAGCCACGCATCTGCCTTTGTATTCTACCATGTCTTTCACCAGAATTTCCACATCTTCGAAGGTTGCTTCCTGAACATATTGAGCAAATGCAATGATGATACTGCAACAGTCCACACACGGTACACAGTGATCGTTTGCAGATTTTCCACTGACGCTCAACAAAAACTCACAGGAACATCCCAGCTAGCCTCAGGAACCCAGAAGGCTACAAATTTTACAACTATTTGACAGTTCAATTGCCTCACTGAAATTTTATAATTCATGCTATATTTGCTTTTTTTTGATATTTTAATTAAATTACTATTAAATTACTATTTAATTAGATTACTATTTAATTAAATTACTTTTCTGAAGCATTGACATTTCTGGAATGTATCAGATAAGATTACAATAGAACCTCATCAGAAAGAGTTTAGCACAACTCACATGTATTCAATATTCTCTTCTATAAATTCCTGGGTGATCCTGGAGTCATCTGAAAAGCAAGAATATTTAGGTTATTGCATCTCCTGGTATTTGAACATTTTCCCAGGAAATAACTGTGCATGGCATGTAAGTGTAGAAAGTGTAAAACAGAACACTGGCGGTAGAAAATAATTTGGCATGTTTAGCAAGAAGGAAAGAAGTCATATGATGCAAATAGGAGGTCTTAATCACAGCTGGTTATGTGCTCAAGAGATACTCATTAAATTTAATTGATTAGAAATAATCCTTAACGGACCAGAATTTAAATCTGTCATTTATGGCTCCCTAGATAATAAATGTCAAGTACACACACCATTTCCATGAGAAATGTTTATCCTTTATGACTAGAGAAGTAATAGAAAGATTAGCCGATGGGCAATGTAATGTCATGCCAGGACTTGAAGGAAGATGCCCTAGTCAGACACTGATATTTAGGTCATCTCCCGACTCACCTAAGATCATGGATTCCCTCCCAAAAAGCATATACTAAACAGAGTACGTTTATTTGCTCACATAGACTACATTTGTAGAGTCCTTATTTTTTTTGCAAAGTATGATGCTGGACACCAGGAGGCAATCAACAATGGCTAAGACATCTCCCCTGGACCTCAGGTTCCTAAGCACTCTCCAGTGGAAATGACTCGTGGACGTGACCGTTACCCAACTTAGAATGTGGTTAACTGTTTGACGGGCATGAGTTACGATCCCTGGGTGAGAAACCAAAACAGGATCATAGAAGGAGTGGCATACGAGTTGATCGTGAAAAGGCGTCAAAGATTTAGCCAGCAGAAAAATGAAGAGCCTGTCTTTCTGTGTGAGAATGGTGTGAACAAAAGCACAAAAGTGAAAAATCTTGAGAGGTATTCAGGGAAAGTCGCTCAATTTTCATGAGAAGGTGGGTCAGACAGAGGAAGAGTGGGACCTAGGACAGAAAGGGCCTGGGTCTAGTGATATATCTAATATATTGGGACCTCCCGCAGTGCCTGACGAGAACTAGTCACCAGATAAACGGATGAAAGAATGGATCGAAGGGAAAAAAATAAGAAGGCTATTGGGGGACTTTTACAATTTTTCCTATTGAGAAATCAGTAGGATCTGAATTTTGGTAGAAGTAATAGAAATAAAAAGAAAAACATAGATGAAAAAGGTATTAAAGAGACAAAAATTTACAGGATTTTGGAACAAGTTTTTGCAATGGGAAAGGAGAGAGAGAGAGACCTCAGAAACGACCACTCTCTTTGAGCCCTGACTGGTCCTACTGGCAGGTATCGTAGAGGATATCACACTGAGCTAGACGCAATCCACACCTTCAGAGCCATTGCGATGCCAAGGGGACCTTTGTTCAAGTTACAAAAAGGTGCTTCTTCCGGGCCAGAGGGATCACAGAAAGACACCTCGTCTGGACAGGTGAAGTTCAAAATGTTTCCCCTTTGGATGGAAGAAATGTAAAAGTCATCCCTTCCTCCAGACTGAGACTGCCTTGGTCAAGTTTTGGGGGACTGTACAAAGCATACCATTCTGCACACCCTAAAGATGTTTCCCATGCAGCTGGTAGAGCTGTTGGACGAAAGATCTACCAGAAAAATCACAACTCGTATTTATTGTTGCATTGTTACCATAAACTACACATTTGCAAGAAATACTAATATTTTAAAATCCAAATTGTGTCTCCCTGCAACAGTTTCTGTCCTGCCACAGGCTGCTGACCATTTTCTAGGTATGATAACTGTCTCTAATTAGAGACTTGGTAAGATGACTATCAAAGTACAAACTCCAGAAAGGTTAGTTTGGGATAGTGGATCAGTTTATATAAACTAGTGAGAAGGGGGAAAAAATCCTGAAGAATTAAACTGAAAGAAAACAAGGTTAAAAAAATAGAAATTATTCTCGTTCAGTCAAGCTTTAGCTGATATACAAGTAAATGTCTTACCTACATCCTGAGGCTTTGTGGGCAGAGTTAGGGATTCAGTAAAAAAGAACAAGAAAAAAACAAAATCTGTAAGTTTTAAGTGTTTCATTCTTTTTTTTTTTTTTTTTTTAGAAATCACATTCATAAAAGAAAGTAATGTGGCTTGAACATCAAGTTTTTATATTATTCTTTGGCATTACTAGTAAAAAAGTAACCTGTTCAACCGATTTTGAAATACTGAACATTCAATTTTTATTTAGTCACCCTGCAGAATTTCCTGCTAATTATTAACTAGGAAAAATTTTGCCTCTCTGTTTCCCTGGAAAGGTCTTTTGAGTTAGAAGAAAAGTCCATAGGCTAAGTATGCATGCTACCTGACCAAATAGCAACCCCCAAAAAACCTTGAAATACCACCAATGTTAAAGGAAAAATGACCAGAATAGATATGATTCAGCAATCTCCCTTCTGGGCATATATTTAAAGGAAATGAGATATCTACACCCCATGTTCATGGCAGCATTATTCACAGTAGCCAAGATGTGGAAACAAGCGTCAGTCAACGTATGAATAGATCAAGAAATTGTGATTTGTGTGCATGTATATACACATATGTACACACACATATATATACACACACACACAGTGGAATGCTATTCAACCTTAAAAAGAAGGAAATTCTGTCATTTGAGACAACATGGACTAACCTGGAAGACACTAAATGAAATAAGCCAGACATAGAGGAAAAAAAATACTGCATAATCTCACTTATATGTAGAGACTAAAAAAGTTCAATTAGAAGCAGAAAGTAAAATGGTGGTTACCAGGGGCAGGACGCAGGGGAAATGGGCAGATGCCAGTCAAAGGGCACAAAGTTTCAGTTACGTAGCATGAGTAAGTTCTAGAGATCCAATGTTCAGCACAGGGGCCACAGTTAATAATATCGCATTGCATGCTTGGAATTTGCTAAGAGCCTAGGTCTTAGGTATTCTCACCATCTTAAAAAAAAGGTAACTGTGTGGAGAAACGGATATGTTAATTAGCTTGACTATAGTCCTCAGTTTATTGTGTATATTTATAACAAAACATCACACTGTATACCTTAAATGTATAAAATTTGCATTTTTATTTAAAAATAAAATAACGGAAAAAAAATTTAAAGGCAACGGAAGGAACCACATGAAGTAAAATAGTAGTCTGTGCTTAATTAGTAACTCAATGCATTGAAATTAGTTTTCTTCCCTGTCATTTTGTATTTACCTGGAATTATCTGATTGCTGACTCGCTCATTAATGAGTAATATATTTTGAAACTTGCTCAGATAAATATGCCTAACAAATTTTGCTTCAACAATGTAGATACATATATACACATCTAGAGGCTGGGAAAAAAAGAGGAAGCCACAGGTATAGTCAAAAGCTTGAGAAAATCCTGGAAACTGTAAAACAGATGGGATCACACTGGGGGAACATTAAGAGTTAAGACAAGAATACAAAGAGCAGATATGGACCATGGGGAAAGAGTCAGGAGAATAAGCTAAAAAGCAGTTTTTATTGACTTTTCTCCCTTCTTGGTCTCACATCCTCACTTGTATCTCCTCCAATCACCTTCCAAATATAGTACAAGGCATTGTCTACAAGTCCGCTTTGGGGGAATCCAAACTAAGAGACAGTCATCTTTGGATTTTGACCTAGTCGTCAAAGACACCAGCCACTGTCGCCCAAGTATGTTACGGAGACGTGTGTGGTGGTAGAGGGTGTTCTAATTTAGCTGTTCAGAAGTTAGCTTTTTAGCTTATTCTCCTGATTCTTTCCCCATGGGCCACATCTGCTCTCTGTATTCTTCGGACTTGGAACTTCTCTAGAATGCTTTTGGGAAGAACTGACATCATCTCCCATGTTTTAACGAAAGTTCCCTCTTATCTCTAGTCTCACTTTCTGACTTTGCCCTTCCCTGCTCTTTCCCATAACCTCATCTTCCGTATCTCATGAATCATCTTCCTAAAAGCTAACGGCTGATGGAACACCTCTGCTTGGACGTCACTTTGGTCCTCCGTTACCCGTGAGATACTGTCCAATTCCTTCAGAACAAAGCCATGAGACTCTGGCTTAGTCCCGCAGAGCTTCCATGTCGTGCCTGAAATCCCGTACTTGTACCCTTCCTACCCACCTGACAGTCCCCTAAACCCTTTGTCTTGCCTAGTACCTCTGACCATGTTTTCCTCTTTCACGAAATGGTCTTCTCCTTGACCTGAGCTTCTGAGTGCCCACTCCTTCTCTGAGACTCTTCGCAAATGTTTTTGGCACTTTCTCCGGTCAGAACTGGTCCTTGATTCCCGCCCTTTGGTCCCCTCAGCAATCTGCTGTCACCCCTACTGTGGTCATAATCTGTGACGTTGCTATTTAGTTGCTTCCTTCTCTACTGAAGCAACCAGGCAGCAGGGAGAGCACCCGGAACAAGGCCTGGTACTCGGCGAACACTTACGGAATAAAAACAGTAACTGATGAAAATATTAATGGCATTCAGTAACAACTATGGAACAGTTAATATTTGTTTTAAAATGTTTGCGAGTAGAGACCTGAGCAAGACTGAGAATAAGGTAGACGTTAAATTTTCACGGATTCTGTGGAAGCACCGTAATTTCTGTTCTCATCTCCGGATTATCTGCTATGATATTTATGAGGTCATTTAATGAGCAGTGTGTACCGGCAGCTTCAGAAGGTGCTTAACTTGGGAACATGTTTTCAGTTCACCAAATGATCTAGTGTTGCAAATCCATCCTTGGATGGGCTTCATCTCCTCTAACAGCCAATACTCAAAAGATTTTGCAACAGAATCTGCTTCAGAACAGTAGTATTCAACACTATTTAAAGAAATGACGTTTAAGTTTTCGTAAATAAAGCAGGCTAGGAAAAAGGAAACATTTGGAAATACTTTATTTCTGTGACAGGAAAATCTCACATAAAAAAGTCTTCGTCATTTCATGAATTCACAGAGGGTATTAAATCAGCTATAATTAAAAAGAAAAGTTCACATCAGATCATAAAGATTGCTTTTGTCTTCTCTTCCCCCTGAAATATAACAAAAATATATTAAATACTAATTAAATAAGCAGGTGCACAAGGTAATTGGTTCTAGTACTTTATATCAAGGAAACACTGTATATGTAGGGAGATCTTCTGATGGCATTCTCTGAAAACTTTGAAATAAACTAAAAGAATTGTGCATTAGTTGAGTCACTAATTTAACATTGTGTGCACAATTTTATTCCAGTGTTCTTCAAGTAAACTTTTTTATTGAATTGCACTTATTTTTAAGAAAATTAATGGTACTTCTTAGGATCTATCTCATTGTGCATTGATATTTGGGGAGAATCGACATTATATTCAGCCTTATCTGAATTTTTTTTTTTTTTACCTGAGGCCATTTAAACTCCCAAAGCAGCTCGAGTTTTTGAAATCAGTTTTGGACCCTGAAAATTAAGAACAAATACAAATAATCAGATAGAGAAGTGGACGGTTTTGCCAGTCATACCGTTAGCTCTCTGCAATCCAGGGTAAAGTCACAAGTGTGTAGATCAATGAAGGTAAAAATGAAGAAATCTATCTCTGACGCCAACAAGGTGGGATCGTAGAAGCCAGAGAGGAAAAGATAGTCATTCATAGCAACAATAGATTTGTTTTCCTAAACCAACCTCCAAATCTTTGCCTATCCGCACCCTCCCTTTCCGGGTCCTCTACAAATCACAAGTCATTAGCAATTAAAAGGTGTGCAGAGAAAACACTGCTACCATCTGCTACGGTTCTCTACTTCTAAACGAATGTCTTCTCAAATCAGAGGACATTAATCTTTCTGTGTCATATTTATCAGAAACAGTTTCCATTGTGTCTGCTTTATCAGTTTTATCTGATTTGGTTACCTGTGTCCCGCTCCCACCTCACCCCACCAAAAATGCACACCTACTTATATTAGTTACAGGAAAACTCTCCGTCTCTAAGTATTTTCTGTCTTTGCAGTTTGCACATCCAACAAAACATCCAAACTTTTCCATGGTGAGACAGATAAAATGACAAAAAGGCTGAATTATAGAATATCGTCTTTAAAATAGAGTGATTCTATATTCAAATATATTTAGTAATACAAACTAAATGTTTACAAAAGGTAGCCAATTAGCTTGATGGGTCATCATTTCACAACGTATACATCGAAATACCACGTATACACTCTAAATATACACAATTTTTATTTGTCAACCATGCTTCAGTAAAACTGGAAAAAAATAAGTTTTGAAAATGTTAGAGAGAATTCTCCAGCTTAAAAAAATGTAGCCAATTACAAATCCAGCTAAAATTATTAAGTAATTGGATTAAAATAATTCTCAGTTAATACTCTGCTGATACACAAACGCATGCTCCGGAATGAGTTCAAAAACATTTTCAATAAACATGTTTCCAATATCCTGTTTGCACAATTAATTTGCTATTAAATTCTTTTAACCCATTTAGCTGAATTGATAAATTTTAAGCCAGAAACTGTCCAAATCATCAATTATATATAACATTCATTTTATAGTTTTCTTCACTAGGAAATAAATCAAAATTACTAATTATCTTAATATTTTTTAAGTTATAATTCTTCCTGACATTTAGTGAGAAAAATGTGATTATTTTTTAAATCTCCTAAAATTCTTCTATTTCTAAATGAAATTTAAATCTCTGACATTATTTTAAAGTTATAGGTTTGGAGGGCATCCTTTTTACAATTCACTACAGCAAATTCCATGCCAGGTTTTTT